>VZTT01075957.1:94250-111367 GCA_013400855.1 Buphagus erythrorhynchus
ATATATATATCCTCTTTTTTAATATAATGCAGCCAAAAATTGCCATTTATCAGTACTGCTTGTACTAAAAGGTGAAAAGCAGCATACAAAATACTTCTCATGAAAATTTACTTGCTCCAATACAAGTCTAACCCATATCTCAAATCTAATCCATATCAACTTTGGAATTGCAGCACTGGAAACAGAACCTTAAGAATTAAAGGTCATAATTTTATCAAATACCTTGAAAAGACAACTTTATTTCAAAGAGACAAAATTGCTTCCTGAATCTCAGACTCCATGTAAAACACTATGAATTTCAGCTAAATTTGGTTTTGAATAGGCAAATTAAACCCATTTAGAAAATACTTCACTCAAATTGTATGCTCACATATACAATATGTTACAACCATGTCCAAAAGCATCTGAAAATACCTTACATTAAAGCTGTAGGGGTAGAGGATAAATGGCCCTGATGTAAAACCCTGTGTGCCAGAGCCTGCTGGGCAGTGCCTGTGTGTTACCTGAGGCATTTGGGGCAGACATTTGGTGACAGTGACCACACTGATTCATTCATTAATGCCATTGAGGAATGGTTTCTATTCTCTTTGCATTTTAAACTGGACTTGAAATCAGCTAAATACTCTAACCAAGTAATGCACAGAGCTATCAATAGCTCATCTAGAGGCTGCTCCCAGCATACCACAATCGTTTCTCAGATATTGCATGATCAATCACAAATGATGGCATCATGATTCCCAGTCTAGAAATCCCCATCTGTACCCCTGTAGCACTCCTCTTCTCTTGCACAAGTCCACAAAGCATCCCAGAAGCAATTCAGGAGGCAAATGGGATGCACTTCCACACAGCAGGAATAGCCAAACATGGAACAAGCCAGTGCACAATCCTGTAGCTTTTGTAGGCACTCATTTAATCATAGAATGCTTTGGGTTGGAAGGGACCTTAAAGATCATTTCTTCCCAATCCCTCTCTCATGGGCAGGGACACCTTCCATTAGACCAGGATACTCAGAGCTCTCTCCAGGTCACTTGGACACTTCCAGGGATGGGGCAGCCACAGCTCCTCTGGGACACCTGTGCCAGGGCCACCCCACCCTCATAGCTGAGGATTTCTTCCTCACCTCTAACCTAAACCAAACTCTTTCAGTTTGAATCCATTCCCCTGCCTTGTGCTATCACAGCATGCTCTTGGAACTCCTCTCTCAGTGAACAGTCTCACAGGTGTTGTGTTATAGTGCCACTAAAAGAACTGTCCCTTGTACATGAAAATATTTACAGACATCTTTTCCCAAACCATTCCCTCTCTACTCAGCCTGTTTTCACACTGCTGGCAAGGCACAGCCTGCAGCTCATGAGTCCAGAACAGAGGGACCTATTTAGAGGAGGAGGAGGTGGTACCTCAAACAATAAATATTTTGGTTTGACCCTCTCAGAAAACTTCATGAAGTCCATTATCTGATTTCCCAAGTGCCCAGCCTTTAGTTGGCAAACTTTTACATTGGTAAGGCTTTCTTAACAGAGACATAAGTCTTCATTAGACTCAGAGCACTCCAGAGTAATTTTGGAATGCTTTGCATGTGAGGAAATTCTGTTGTAAGATGATAAACTGTAGTTATACCCCAGCACTCCTCAAGCAAGTGTAGCTGTTTAATACAGTCTGAAGCCAGAAATTTAAACAATTGTTTCACTTAAAGGAATTAGTGATAGAATTATGTATTTCCTCAGGCACACAGAAACCCTATTCCTCAGGCATTGTTGGGGGGTCAAAGAATAAGAGACTGAGTTCTAATTCTCACCAGTGGACTCTCTTTCCTTCCATGTCTCAATATTCTGAAGTCACCAGACTCACATGAAAACCAGCTATCAGGGGAAACCTTGCAAGAATTTCTCTCCCTTTTTGCTTAATTTATTTTTGAATCAGGATTATTTTCCTTTTTCATTCTAGTACATGGCATTGCCTGATAAAAGAGATTAACATGAAGTCGACTATATTCTTCATTCATAGGAAAAAGGCTGATAATTAGCAAAGCTAAGATTAAGTTTAATATCATTTTAGTATCTCCTGGAGTATGTTAGCACTTTAATCATGGTGATGATATTGAAAATAGTTTACTGAGAATTTTGAGATAGTAAAGAAGTGATTAAGCAGATGGCCATGATGTTAAAACTGGCTCTCTCTTTTCAAGGAGGTGTTCAGACTTAGGCAAGTTCAGCGAGCACCCTCCTTGCTCTGGAGAGCCAGAGGCATCTTTTCCCCTTGCTGTCACTGGCTGCAGGGAATCTTAGATGAGCAAGGGAGCATCAGCTCTTCCCATGGAAGCCCAGCTGGTGTCACCACGATGCATCTCACAGATTGTGGGGTTTGTGTTCTAACAGGAGGCAAATGAGTGCCCAGAGCAGCTCCTCTGCTTTGCACACTGAACAGTTTCCACAGAGCAGGAGCTGAGCTCTCTCCTCTGCCCCAGACACTGAACATGAAATGAAAACAGTCAGGATTTGCATTGGCATCTGATTGTCTCCTACCTGAAGCTTGAGAGGATTGGCAGGCTCAGCACAGAAAGAGCTGAAAACCTGCAGGAGCCTTCTGTCCTTCCTGCTTTGGTTTTCCTCACTCGTTTATTTTACAAAGCAGCCTGGAAGTTGGTACCTGCAAATCAGCTACGAGTCCCCTTCAGGTGGTTCTGAAATGGGGTCTATCAATCTTTTCATAAACATTTCTTACAACAAATCTTTCAGCAGCAAAAGTAAAATAAATGGTATTTATAACAGCAAACATTCACAGAGGTCTGAAGCAACCCCACAACACTTATTTCTGGAGATGCACTTTAAATGTAAGGAACAAATAAAAAACTTTTGCCTGACATTAACTGCCATTTTATGTCAATAAAAGTTCTCACTGTACATTTCTCTATAAAAATGGTAAATACCGTTGAAAATTGCTGTAATTACACAAAGCCCACCATTATATCTGCTCTCTCAAGAGAGGCTGGGACAGAATTAACACCTGAGAACAAACCTTGTTCTGTTTCTGCAGTGGCATTGCTGCCTGCAGAGCACTGGCTCCTGCCCCACCACTTCAGCTGGGATGAGGATGGAGGGGAGGGCAGGGATGTACACACAGGATGGCACAGGATTATTTGTCTGCAGTTGGAAACAGGGCTGTTCTAGGCATGGAAACAGTGATTCTCTCTGCTGTGCTATTATATTAACCTGGTCCACTGTTCTAGTCCTATGCAGAAAGCAAACTGACTCTGCAGTCCTGCTTCTGACCTGTAGATGAACCAAAACTGTACAGGATGGCAGGACAGTTGGCCACATGTCCACAAATCTTATTTCTACCTCCTAAAGCAAGGATTTATACTGTATTCTCACTTCCTTTACACCTACCATCCATGTTCACCTTCAACAGTCAATGCTGGTTTTGTCTCTCACATCTGTACAGATTATCTCAGGAACAGATACCACTGAGCAGGAAAGGTACAGAAGGACATGCAGAAAGAGATTAATTAGTGGAATTTCTCAGGTTGGAAAAGACTGAGAAAAAGATACAAATGTCATGGAGAAGGGGGCCATCAAAGCAAGGCAATAGGTTTAAATATATATACCTACAAAAATAATGAAAATATATGCATCCACAGCGTAGGACTTACTAACAAAATAAAGAGAATTGCTCAGGATTATTCTTGCCTTTTTAGAGAGTTTTGTTTTAAACTGAAAAACAATGAGCAGAGTTCTGTAAAAATAAATACAGCCCTGCAAAGCAATTTTATAGATACGCTGCAGTTTCATTATGTTGCACTAGTACAATTTTAAGTTTCTAAATGAAAAAGAAAGGGGAATAATTATTTATTTCACAGTAACCATATACTGCTGAAACCTTGAAGGCATTCTTTACTGAAGAATCAGATCAGGTAGATTTGAACAAATAATTTGCATATTACTAAATATATTGACAAGAAGTAAAAATTGACTGCTTTACCTTTTTGCTTTGATGAAGAAGCATTTTCAAAATAGATCTAAGTTTGTTTTAATCAGCTTTAGAAAAAAAAATATGTAACTAGTGGCTAACAGTCTAGGAGAGAACACTACAACTGAGATTCTCATCTCCTGGGGAAATTGCATGCTGGTCCCATCCTCAGCAGAAACAAATTGAGGTCCCAGAATGACTGTCTTGCCTGGCAGCTGAAAACAAACTGCTACTGGAAAAGAGCAGTAATAATCCAATAGTGTCTCTTTTGTTTAGAAATCCCAATAACCAGAAAAACTCCCTGAAATGATCAATTCCATTAGAAGCTTTAATGAGATTACCAAATTTAATTACTCTTCTGTGCTGCATTAATTTATAAAGGGTGGGTCCTTGATCTGAACATTTAATAGTTTCCAGAAATAGCAAATCCCATTTGAAAAGAAGCAGAATGAATTTTTTTTTTAAATTGAAATAATCTAGCACCACACTACAAGCCCTTTGGGCAAGATTTCTAGGAGTACTCTAGTGCCTAGGAGGTGGATATTTCTTAGGTGTCTATTATAATTGTCATATGCTCAAAGGCCTTTTAAACGTTCACTCTTTGTATGTTAACACATAAAAAGATTGAACAAGGTTACATTTATGCTGTTTCAGTTTTTTAAATGTGATTTTACAAATTATACCACTAGAAAAGATAAGTGGAAGTAATTTTTAATACACAGCAAGATGCATTTCTAACTAGATTAAGCAGCTGTTAACATTATTTTTCTGCGCAGCAAGAGCAAATGTCTACAATAACTAGACCTTAAAGGAAGAGGCAATCCCATTTGGTGCACATTGTATACATTTGATTTTATTCCCCAATAGCATTCAGAAGGAAATAAAAAAGAATTAGATAAGGAAATTAATTTGCAGAGTACTTCAGACAAGCACATTTGCAAAAGCATAAGAATGTTACAGGTGTTAGGAAGGAGTCTTTGAGAAGCAAGAACATAAGGATTACACTCAACTCCAACATTCAACTCCAGTGGCAACTTTTTCCCATGTAAAAGTGTCAAGTTGTTACTAAAAAAATAAAATTAAACCCCCCCCAGATATATGTGCTAGGGAAAAGGAATGTAAGCATTTACACAAGTTGGAAGTCTGCCACTGTAAAAGAAAATTACTTATTGCTTGGGATTTTTCCCACACCCTCTGTGCTTAATTTTCCAACAAAAGCATCATTTTGCTGAAATGCTGAGCATTAAAGCAAAAGGCAGCTCTTCCAGGAGATGCACAACAAGGACAGCAATGAAACAGCAGCCAGAATAAGGCTGAGATAAAAAACAAAAGGTGTGAATGAGACGTTGAGGAAGCTACTAAAGAGCTCCTACTACATCCTGTAGGGCTCAATCCCAACTAGGATGATTCTACCAAGTTAAAAGCAATAAAAAACCCCATAATATAAAAATTCAGGCAAGAAGATTTGATGGTAGTGAAATACATTCTATTTAGCCAACACATGAAACCCACAAAAGAATAAGGAATAATCCTGTTTCTATAAATTTTCTGAATATCTGCTCTCTGTGCACTTACAGGTTTATAATTCTTTATGTGGCTAGAATGATTTATAGACAGGAATTCTACAAAGTGTAATCACCACTCTTTACCAGACTGTATTGACTGCCAGGTCCTGCAGGGACAGGGGCATTCCCCAGCCTATCCTGAGGGGCACATGAAGCCTTCCAGGCAGAGTTTCTCCACTCCAGGATCCTGGGCAACTGGAACTGCTTAAACACCTTCCAAAAACCACCTTTAGCCAACAGATGGCTTCTTCATAAAACTATGTATGGGAATCACAGACTGGAGCTTTCACCTGGCCAAAATGATTTTTCTCCACAATGTGTACTGGAAAGCCACTTGCACAGTGGTAATTTCAGTGGTAATTATAAACAATAACTAAGAGTTTCAAATACAACACCTAATTAGAACAATATCAAAGTTATGCTCCTGCACAACAGGATTCAGCCAGCCTGCTGGAAATCTGTTATTTCTGAAGTACAGTAGTTTGAGTATAACAGTTAATTATAGAGCTGAACTTAATGAAAATATTTTGTTTGTAGTACAAGGATCTCTGCATTTATACAGGTCCAAATTTCCTTGCCACAAGCACTGCTCCTTTAACCTGAGTATTTGCCACATTCCAACCATGAACACAATAATCCAGAATCAGTCTTATAAAACAGTAAATCCTGCAAGACATTAAGGTACATCTGTCCAGCTGAAATCCTCTTACAGCAAGACACTCATTATTGCAAGGAGACGTCTTAGCAGAAAAAAAGATCAAGGCCTGGTGACCTTACAAAAGTACAAATGCACAGATGACACTTGTAGTAAGAAGGTAATGTATGTATGTTCTCTGACTTGCAGCTTTAAAAACAGTTTCTATATGGTAGCTATAAGGAATGATTCTTTTAAAACTGGACCAGGAAAAGTCTGCTCAAACCAGAAAATTCTTAAGCATCCCCAAAAATCCCTGAGTGGATGATTACTTTAGTTAGTTTTAAGAAATAATTGCTACAAACAGAAATGTCGTAATCTTTTTGCAAGTAAGATATGTCTAAGGTTATTTTAGTTTTAGCAAAAAAACCAATTTCTAAAAGAACTCCCATCTAATTTGCTGCCATCCACATCCTGCAGTCTGCACAGCCCAAGGCTCACCCTCTGTCCCCAGCCCTCACCATGGGCTGAGCAGCCAAATGCTGAGCCCTCATTATTTTGAAGTCTTCATTACTTTTCAAACCTATGCCATCAAATCCAGGCTCCAAAATATTGCAAAACAAATTATCAAGGTTAAGTGTCATCTGTCAACATCACAACAAGGCTCGTTTGCTGGAGAATGGCAAAGGTGAGTCAGAGCCACCTTTGCACCTGCCTGGCCATGGCCCAGCACTGCAACAAGGACCATGCTGGGGCTTGGCATGACAGGGACAGCAGGAGACAAGAGCAGGGATGGACTGGGCGTGCCAGACTGGCAGCCCCTCTCCCCAGCAGCGTTACTGGAACCAGAGCCTGGCAGAATTTCCAACAAAATCTGTCAGGACCTGCATTTCCCCCAAGTCTTGCCCCACTCCCTGGGCTCAGAGCAGCCCTCCCAGCTGCTGGCATGAAGCAGCAGTGCTGCTGCATGTCACTTCACAGTTTGGCACAAAGTGAAAGATAATAGAGTTTACAAGAAGCTTTGTAGTGTCTTTTTCAAGATAAGATGAAAACAAACAAGACAAATGAAAACAAAAGGGTAGGAACCCCCTGAAAATAATGAAGAAATCCATTTTTCTTTCCTTATCTCAGTATCACACTCCTACCCAGAATCAGAAGTGTTTTCCTTTGCTCACAAAAACATTTTTAGATTTACTTTCATTCCACAGCCCTCTACTCCATCTGGCAGCAGCGTGGGTCAGTGTATGGAAATGATATCCTCTGTGCTGCTAAATATTCCTGCCTACAGAGCTCCCACTGGAGAGCTGCCAGCATGCTTAATTGCAAATGGAGAGAGCGTTGGCCAAATGATTCCTTTATTTCCAAAAGCACAGATGAGGGTCAGCTTAGGAAATTTCTTTGGGTTGTAAGAGATTAACCCTCAGCATGATTTGGGGCATCTCCTCTTTCAGCTGACTGTCCATATTCATCTCAAGTGAAACAGAGGAATGGAGAACCAGCAGTGCTTCAGTTCAGCTGGGTGAAACCAGCAACCACAGATTTGACACATTTATCTCCTTTACATTTTCCATTCATCTGCCTGTAACAATGAATTTGAGTGAAACAATTCTCTGCAGAGAAATTATAGGAAGCAGCACCAGAAATATCTGTGTCCTGACCTGATTCCTCCCAGGCTCTAGGGCAGGTGGCCTGGCTGCCCTGGGCAGTCTAGGGCTGCTCCTGAGCCAGGGGGTGAGACAGCAGCCCTCTCTTACCCTCCTTTAACATGGAGTTAGAGAATTCACTTTTTCCACAATCGATTTTTTTTTTAAATCCCCATTTAGATATTCTGCCTTTTTCCCCAGCCCAGATATGAAAAAACAAAGATTATGAGTGTCCTTGCTTCTGGCTTCCTAGCAATAACACCTTGGCAGATTAAAAAAAAATAAAAATAATATGTAAAAAATGACACCACCACCAAATCCTGCCTGAGTAGCAGTGCTGGGGCCCTTGCATACAACCCTGCAAATCAAGTCCAAATTTAGATCCACTGCTGGAAGAAAGAAGGTTTGAGATGTACCTTCCAAAACAATCCTGATGAGCAGGGCAGCACCAATGACAAATGAAATGATGTTGCTCAGCACAAATATAGCAAACCGTATTTTTGGCATGCCAATAATTTTTGCTAAGGAGGAGACAGTACAAACAGTAAGGAAAATGTGTATTTCATTAATTATTCAGAATTGACACTCATCAGCAGTTTTATCTTTGAACAGGATACATAAAGTGATAATAAAAAAGTTCTCATTTCTTCACTCCTTCCAGCAGCCCTAGGTAAGAGTATTTTATTGGATGAGGGAGAATTTAGGAGGTCTGTTTTTCTGTATATACATGCTCTTCTTTTTTTTGCTTAATCCTTTTATATTTTTCATGCTATTTTAAAACTAAAACTATGTATTCATATTTATCTGCATGAAAGATCATAGACCAAAACCCACAGAAAATAAAGACCTCAAATTACACAGGTAATATAGGAGAGAAAGCCATCAGTAAAACACTTGAAAGCCTCACATGACAACTTCTTTGAAAGCTGAGACTCATTCAGATCTCCAGTTTCCTTCTTGGACTAATTGCTGAAAGAATTTTGATTGATTGTGGGTGTTTTTTTTCTTAAAAGATTTCCTTGTGTTCACATCAGAGCTGATGCAATTAAATACTTTTTCCTCAATTACCAAATGCTAATAGCAAAACCAGAACTTTATTACAGCAACTTCTCATCCTCAGGAAGAAGCTGTTTTCAGAAATCAAGTTGCAGGCTCAGGGAGGGAATTGCTAGTCAAGAAATATGAAACAAGGATACAAGTTCAGATGTTCCAGATCCTGGGTAAGTGTCCAGCCACTAAATCCTTGTCATCCCATCAGTCCCTGGTCCCACAGTGTGTAAATCATCCAACATTCATTATCTCTATCTCCCAGTTTCTAACTCCTTTGCAGTATTCTTCACTTTTCATGTAAAGTTTTCAAATACCCTACTTGTTGCAGTTCAAAGATCCCAAATCTTATTACTTATTACAAACCTTGTTACTTGACAGAACTCTTGCTTTTTGGGTAATCACAATTCAATTGCTCTCCATGGGAGAATTTTCACATAGAAATTCACTTCCTGACCATCACACTAAATATTTCTGAACCCAGCTGAGTTATAAGAAACACCCAGAAAGCCTATTAAGTTATAAACATCGGCTGTCAAGCAATAAAATGCACACTTTTTAAACGAGGCTGGGTGTGTGCAAAGGGCAGAAATCTGGATTTCTGCCCCTGCTGTGTTGGAATATCCAGCACAGCTCTGTGCTGGGCCATGTGCACATCTCTCAGGAGAATTTCCAGCACCTCAAGGACCCAGTATCAATGTTGTTTCAGAAAAATGACTGGAAGACAGTGCTCGGTTTTTTTCCATAGCAACTATTCATAACAATTGCACCTTGCTAATCCATTTCCATCTGAAATCTAGGATCTTTTGGGATTTGAAGCTCTCTCAATAGCACAAAGAAAGTCAGAGATTCAGGGATTGAAACGATTCACATGTTTGTTTAGCCATAATATTTTTACTCATATTTCATTGCTGCTTATTTCCTGCAACTTCAGCTGAGTAAATGTATCAGAACTCAGCCCTCAGGAATTTCTGTTCCTCTGTTTCACCATCACTAAATAAATTTTATTGTTTGCTGTTATTAAACACCCAGAAGTGAACTGTGGAGCCACAGATACTCCTCCAAGGTATGCTGTGCCATAAAAAGATATATAGTGCACAGAAGATCCTTCAAATTTAAAAAGCAGACTATAAATTAAGACTTTCATGTGTCCCACCATCAGATGCAGAGCATCACCAAGCTGCCAGGTCCCTCTGAGACACACAGAACTCACAGTAATTTTATACAGAATGAAGTGAATATTTTCCATAGATTTACCTTCTAGAATATCAAGCAGTCTTTTTTATCCCAGGGAAAAAAGAACATTAAAATACCTCCAAGGCTGCACAATAATAATAAAGAAACATATCACCTTAATTTTTCTATAGATTTGGCTTTATAATTATACTGCAACATCTATACATTTGTACTATATCTGTACTATTTTATCAATTTCTATATCTTTAGATATTGTCTTATCTGTGTAAATAAACCAACTTTTAAATTCATTTTATAAAAACCTATTCTGCAGTGTATGAATGAAACTACTTATATAAAGAATAAAATTGAGCTTATGAAGACAAATTCTACCTCGCAAAATTTACTTTTGAATCACTTCCCCTTCACTTGATCACCAATAAGTGAATTTTAGCAGCATTTTAACAGTCTGCTGAGGTCACCAAACACAGAGAAATTCAGTGGAGGAAATAGCCCTTCAACTATAAACCAGCAGGCATATGGCAAGTGAACCTAGTTTGAAGGGGTAAGTGTATATTTATGAATAATATGCATTCTGTGCAATTAACTTTAAAACATTTTTAATCACAGCCATATTTAAGCTAACCTAAAACAAGAATGGAAAAAAACACAGCACAGAGGGAGTCAGCAAGAAAGGAAGGTGAAGTTTACTTTATCAGCATGATTTCTTTTTTACACAAGTACTTAACATCACAGTAATTTTGTCCCTCTCTGCAGCCATTATGTTGACCATTTTTTTCTTTTATTTGATGATTTGTCCAACCACAAAGGCAACAAGAAGGGGGGGACAGGAGGGGAGGAGATCAACCCTGAATTACACTACTGATAATCTTTAAAACATTTTTCAGTGCACAAGACAAGAGCAGCAATTTTGCTTAGATGTGCTGAATCTTGGATCTACCAGACATTATAATCTCTTAATGGTCCATGCTTGTTGTATTTAACACATGTGATTTCTTATATGACTGCCAATAAAGTTACACACTGTATTAATTTTGATGGAGTCAAAATGAGACATAATATACATTGGATAGCATCAGAAAGAAAAGTTTTCAACTCTTTTTACCAATCTTACTGCTATTTCAAGTTCCTAAGGTAGGAGCTGAGGAAAAATGAGGAAGATGGCATAGAATGGTGTCATTTCTGAAATTATTTTTGAGCCAACTCAAAAGAAAGAGAGAATTCGACACCTGCAGAGATGGAGGCACGGGTATATTTTGAACATAAGCACATGAAAAGTGCACATGGGTCTCAAAAATTTCACATTCTTCATCTTTTAGAGAGGAGAAAGAGGTGGAATTGTGTCCTACTTTAGTCCTTTACTCTGAAATTCCAGTGGCCTTAAAATGGCCTTTATCTTTCTTTTTGTAAGATTTTGGCCCAGAAATGGAAGAGAGATGATCCCTGAGAAACCAACTCCCTAATGAACGTCATCACATCCACAGTGCTGATTAAGGACTGCTGGCAAACACTG
Organism: Buphagus erythrorhynchus; assembly: GCA_013400855.1. Taxonomy (NCBI): domain Eukaryota; kingdom Metazoa; phylum Chordata; class Aves; order Passeriformes; family Sturnidae; genus Buphagus; species Buphagus erythrorhynchus. The sequence goes on from VZTT01075957.1 coordinate 105,816, forward strand.
GCATTTTTGGCTTCCTATTAGGCATCCTTCCATCTGTGTGTGCTGGAAACACACGTGCTGCACTTGCACTGTTCTCTGTGCCTGGAGCATGGATAATGGATCCTGTTTCACTTTTATGCAGTGTACAGATTCTTTCTTTCCCTTACATCAAGCCTGATCCTACATCTCCTCCTCACACAAGGGACCCTCATAAGGATGATGAATGCAGGCTATAAATCATGCTTTCCTTTTCAAGGGATCAAACATGGTTCATCCTGCCTACACTTGATGCAAATTCAAATTTTCATTTGTGAATTGACCTGTTGTTCCAGCTTACATATGAAACTTTTGATATTTATTAACAAAGACATGAATTTATTGCACTGGTGGACTCTGGCCCTGGAAAATCTCAACCCCAATCACCATCTTAACAGATTTGCAGCCATGGGCCTTTCCATGATAGATGGAATAAAAATGGAAACGTGGTCCCTGTGCCACTGTCATTTTCATTGGGGAGCCCATTATCCCTCAATAACCAAGTCTGACAGCACTCTGCATGAACACCTGTATTCTGTTTAGAAAAGTCTACTTCATTTTCATAACACATTAGCAGAGTCATGGATCTCTGAGCACTCTGTTGGAGGTTCTTATTGATGCAAATGTGATTATTAAAAGGAAAAAACTGGACTTTTGGAGGCTGGGCTCCCTAAGTCTTGAGACCTGTGGCTAAGCTCGGGCTCTGTGATTTGGAAGGAAACCTTATTGGAGCAGGTTCTTCTGTTTCAACACATCAAAAGAATTACTTTCTTGATCTATTTTTATCTACAATCAAGATTCACTGGCTATGCCATTTTGCTTCCATAATCATGCATTGTTAATGGAATTAAAAGGGCTCTGTACACTAGGAGAAATATTCAACAGCTAATTCTATTATTTTATAAGCAACAGGAAAAGAGATGGGCTTTCATGCAGCCCCTCAGTTATTTTATTGTGTCAAAATTAAGAAAATAAATAGCACATCAATGGAAAAAAAGTGACACAGGATTTGGATCTGAGAGTATTCTAATGAATGCAGAAAAACCAGAACATTCCCCACTTTTAAGGATTACAGCCTTTGAACACAGAGATTAACTGAAGAAGCCTGCTCTGAGAGCACATGGACTACTGTGTTTGCTCACCCTACAGGAAACCACCACTAAACATCTCTGGGAAAAGCCTACACACCGAGGAAAACTGAAAAACAGAAATTAATTTTTCATCAAATTTCAGTGCAAACATAGACCTTGTTTTCCCTTACACACAAACCCCTTTCTGAATCCAACTCCACGACCTACATTTAGTATATTTTGCCTGCTTCTCCCTGACTGCACACGCCTGAGCTGTTAAACTGCTCCTGGCTCCTCCTGTTCTCTGTGTCAGGCTGAGCCCAGCCCAGCAGGGACAGCTCAGCACTCCCCCCTGTGCAGCTGCAGTGAGAGGGGCTCAGGGCAGAACCAGAGCAGGAGCCCACATGCAAGCAGCAGGGTATTGCTGAAGCACCCTGAAATAATTCTCTAGGCTACAGAAACAGTTCATAACATTACCCAGCACATATTACAGCAAACATTAAAAATTAATATCAATAATAAATCGACTAAGAGTGTTTTCCTAACACATAGCAGAAAAAGGAATTGCCAGGTGCAGATAAAACCAAGATAGGTTTAATAACCTCATTAAAATAAGCTATATAGTGCCAAACTCCTAAAGCACAGATATTTCTTTATGACAACAAGGAATTACTGATAATGAGTAACAAACTGAATGGAAAGGCTGACACAAGATCCTGTGTGACTGCAAAATGTAAAGCACAGCCTCCTTGTAGCTAAACAGCATCAGCAGGGTCAGCTACACAACATGTTCTGGTTAATCACATTTCCTGGGGCAGGAACAAGTTCTAAAAAGAATATGATGAGCACAACTTACTACTGGGATCATGGTTTATATGCAAGTACCAAAAGAAGCTCAACAGTGATTCAGAGAACCTCAAGGAACACACAGAATTTTGAAAAGGAAAACAGGCTGAAAGCTGTTGGATCCCCAAAGGATATCATTATGGAACCTACATTTAAATCATGAACTAATGAGTAACCACACACCAGGTATATGCTTCTTCTGTATGCAATGTTAAGATGAAATAAAACTATTGTTGTAAAGATTATTCCTCCCACATTACAAGGATGCTCACGTAGACCATTATTTTGCTGAAGCAGTAAAACAAAAAGTTTTTCTCTTTCTGCACAAGAGAGGCACAAGAGAGGTCGGGTGTGTGGCTTATGTAAGAGCAGACCTTCTTCAAAAAGCCCCAGTATGACCATATAACCTGTTTCACGTTTTTATTTTAACAATTGTTTATTTCAATGAATATGCATACAGGTGTACAAGTGCTGAAGAAGAAAGCAATACTGTATTTGTGTATGAAATATTTTTCCTGATACACAGTTTTTTTCTGGACTGCCTGAACAATGGCTAATCCTGTCTCAGATATGAAATGAAAAATATGGTGTTAATGAACTTTTTAAAGTAATAAGAAGAAAAAAAATGGGGAAAAAAAGAGTTAAGTACCAGCACTGTTCAACACTGCTAGTATTAAAGATCTTCCTGCAAATCCTGCATGAGAATAGGGTCATTAGGAAACATTAATCATTTTCTGTGACACAATTCTTGAAACACATCACTATGCTGTGGAGCGATCACCTCTGCTGAGGCTGCTGCTCACACAGTGAAGCAATTTATTATTATTCTGCTAAAACACTGCTGCTAGAACACAGCTCCATCATGAACGTGTGGCAGCTTCCCTGCCCCGATGCACAGAGGTCCCCAGTCACTCTGCACTCAAGTTACATGTCACCAGCCAGAGGAGAGGGGCACAGGACCTAAACTCTGCATTTTCTTTTCCCACAGGATCTAAACTCTGCATTTTGTTTTCCCACAGGATGTTTAAGAGAACTTTGTGCAGCAAACCTCAGCATTCAGTCACTTGTGGAAACAAAGGACAGCTGCCTGAATGTTTGGGTCAGAGCAGAGGGACCCTGAGGCCTCCCCAAACTTCTCTCTACAGAGCCAGAAAACAACAGGCTGAGATCACTGCCTGCACCCCTGGATGTGCAGCTTTGTGCTGCAGTAGGGCACAGGGTGTCCAGCTGTTCATTCTCAGGGCTTGGTTTCAGTTCCCAGATTTGACAAGCTGCTGGCTCACTGGGGAGCCAAGCCCTGTGCTGCAGCTTGGTGAGATCCCACCAGTGTTCCTGCAGAACCTCCCCAGCCCTTTCCTGTCAAGAGAGCTGTCCCTGCCAGCCAGGACACTCACCCAGCCCTGCCAGCTCCAGTCTGGTGACACTAGAGCTGCCAGCTGCCACCTCCCTGCTGCACAGCCCAGCAGTGCCACTGCCACCCAGGGGCTGCCAGTACTTCCACTGTTATTTCTGTCACAACCACGCTTTTCGACGGGCTGATAGCTTTGCTATTTGAGATTGAACAAGGCTAAAGCTCAAAAATACAAATTGTCATTCCTCCAGTCTTTTAAATAAAGCAAGCTCCCAATTGAAATGACAGGTTCTGTTCCAGTTTGACAATACATCTGTGTCTTAAATGTTTTCTAGGTACTTTCAGGCCCTGTTTTGCCCTCTGAAAAGCAGACAAAAATTTCCCTGTAGATGCCATGTCTGCCTCTCTGACCCACAGCACTCAGAACATCTGAAGGCAGTTCAAAGATTACTTCTGCAATTTAGAGGCCTAAACAAACACTGCAACTTGTGATTCAGGTCAAATATACTTGAAAGTCTATTTTTATGCAGCTTGACAACATATAGAACTGACATCTCTTACATTCCCCCCTAAAAAGACAAAACCCAGTGAGTTCTGCATTATGGTATCATTTTGAAGTATTTCTTCTCTACATCTTTAGAGACCCTTTTGGATATTTGTTCCACCCCTTTTTCAGCTATGTTTCTATACAATGTTCTGGGCAGATGTTTCACAAATATTTAGGAGCTAAGAGGTTTTGACTGAGTTCCTCTAACTGCTAAAAGGGCCACAGGTCCTGGTGCAGCTCCTTAAAATAATCTGAGGGGTGCACAGGGGGCCTGCAGAGAATGCACCCAACCTGCTGCAGATATGGTTTTCCTGAGGTATAAAAAATATTTTAAAAAAACAGGATTATCAGAGCATGTCTGAAAAATGAAAGTTACAAAGGTTACTGTACTCATCATTTTAAGTTTTATAAATCTCTGATAAATTTCTCCTTCAACAGTAACCAAACACAAGAGGAATTGATAAGTTATTGAACCTTAGATTTTTTTTTGTTTATTTATGAAGTTCAACATCTGTTTTCAATGTGAATCTGAACAAGATTAAAACAGGTAGGTATTGCTTAGCACTTTCTCAAAGAGTCCATGAGTACTTAATAAAAGATGACTCATATTCTTGTTTATTGTGAAATTATTGTAATTTCAAAACAATGTTTAAAAATACAATTTTAAGCCAACAATTAAAAATTATATCTTTTTCTATTATAAATGCCAATTTCAAAAGATGTCTGTAGAAAGTTGATTTAACAAAAATGTAATTTCCTTTTAAAATCAATTTCTTTTTGTTTTCTTTTAAAATTTTTCCTACATAAGTGTTACTGACCTCAAAACCACCAACACAGTTGAGAGTTCACAAGCATAACCCATACTCAGAAGGATTTGCCTTTCTTAGGGATTTGAAACTTTTCATTGCATGGCTTCTCATTAAAGTTGGGAGAAAAAATTGCGTGGAGACTGGTGTTTTATTGTAACTGCTGTATAATTAGATCTCTACAGTTTTATTTGCAAAATGTCACGCAGAAAGAAAAGGAAGGGCACTGAACAAAGTTACCAGTTATACAAAAATTGCTTAATATCAAAACATCAGTGACTTAATTCAATTTGAAGCATTTTTACTTGACTCTGTTTGATACACTGCAGTATGTAATACTACTCCTAATTTTGTACATTTTATCTATAAAGAGTGCTCTGGGACTGAAGTCAAGATGCTTACACAGTGCCTATCACACACTAAATGCTTTTACCATTCCTATTTGCATAACAAGAGAAAGGAAGAAAATTTGATTTAAGGAGGGAGAAAGCAACCCAAAACTTCTGTCTGTGCATCTATATGGGAGTACAGGTTATATTCACAGAATCAGAATGAACTAGGTTGGAAAAGACCTTGAGATTATCAAGTCCAAGCCATGACCTCACTCCTCCTCATCAACTAGACCATGGCTCTGAGTGCCACGTCCAGTCCAGGGACATCCAGGGACAGTGACTCCAGCACCTCCCTGGGCAGACCATCCCAGTGTGCAGTCACTCTGTCAGAGAAGAATTTTCTCCTGATCTAACCTATATTTCCCTTGGCACAGCTTAAGGCTGTGTCCTCTGGTTCTGTCAGTGCTGCCTGGAGAAAGAGACCAACCCCACCTGAGCACAGCCACCTTTCAGGGAGCTGTGGAGAGTGATAAGGTCACCCCTGAGTCTCCTTTTCTCCAGGCTGAACAACCCCAGCTCCCTCAG
>VZTT01075957.1:111793-137834 GCA_013400855.1 Buphagus erythrorhynchus
GACCATCCAGCCAGTTCTTAGCCCAGCACAGAGCGCTCCTGTCCAAGCCATGGGCTGCAGCTTTTCCAGGAGTGTGCTGTGGCAGAGAGTGTCAAAGGCCTTGCTGAAATCCAGGTGGACAACACCTTCTTTGTGAGAAAAGGAAAAAAATATCAAGCCCTCATTCTCCCCATTCCTTTCTTCAATTTTGCTTAATACAAACATTTACATAAAAACTAGTATGGTGTTTAGATTTTTTTTTTTTTGAGTCCCTATACTCCTTCTGAAGTTACAACCTTATACAATACACTAATTTACACAGCAACCAGCAACCACTTAACAAACACAAATGAGATAAATATTATGCTGAGGATTAACTGAACTACAAAGAAACAAAAGATCCCACTTTTCAGAAAATTTGAGTAGTATTAAAACTAACAAAAAAAAATCAGAGGATGAAGACTTTATGCTGTTACACACTGAACTATATTGGATTTCCCTAAATGTTTTTGTTTTAGAAAATGCTGACTTGTCAGGACCTATAAGTACATATAAGGACCTATATTTCCCAAATCTAGGTTACAACTTCAGAAGTCAGAGGACTTCTTCCCCTCCCTATCCCCCCACTTCCTGATCCTTTCCCAAATCCAGCAATCAAAACTGAGCCATCCATGGCTCCACAAGAAATTCTTCACCTTCTATACCAAAAATTTGTTTACAATCCCTTTGCTTTAAATCAGGGAAAGTATTCCACTAACTTAGTTATGGAAACTCTCAATGCTGTTTTCACAAGATATAAACAGGAAAAATATGATACTTATTAAAAAAAAATTGCTAATGACAAGTTTCAAGGATCCCAGTAGCTGATAAACCAAACAAGATTTTGTGGCACTCCTTGGAAGAGGCAAAACAGCTGTAGCAGCTTTGGTTCTGAGCTCAGATTCAGGATGCAATTGGAAACAAATAACACCACTTTAGCCTCTGGTTTATGTTTCTTTTGGTTTCAGTGACAGGAACTTAAACATGACAGATTCTGAGTCCCCAAGTAATTAATTCTAATCAGCCACCTGCCTCCTCTGTCTGTTGACATCCCATATACAGAAGTGGTTATTGAAATAGTCAAGGAAACAAAGTTATCCTCAGAGTGATCCAGCCACCCGCCTGGCACACACAGAGCTCTCAGGGCTGAAACTGAGATAGAAGGGGAAAAAAACCTAATTTCTGTATTAGTATTATGGAAGTCACATGCCTATAATTTGTCAGTGCACTGTTTAAAATCAAAAGTCATAAAAGCTGGCACTGATGAGGTTTTCCTATGGTTTTGTTACTTGAGATAGAATGAATTTTATGATGTCTAAGAAACAGGCTTCTCCCAGGGGATGGCATCCACTGCACAGCACTGATCTCCAAAAACCCTGGGCCACTCCCATTCGAGAGGGGATTTTCCAAGTGTACAAACAGAGACCTGCCACTCAATGTTCCCTGCAGCAGACACTGCCAGCTCCTCATACTGAGCCTTCAGTGCTGAGCTCCCACCCAATCCCCCCAGCAGGGACAGCACCCAGGCAGTAAAGTGATGGGTGCTGGGAGAACAGAACTGGCCTTGCTGTGCTGCTAGCTGGCAAAGAGAAGCTTTCCCTAAGAGGCAGTTTTCTTTAGTTCAATGACCTACATTAAAAAAAAAAATACATAAAAAAAATAAAGACACAACTGAGTTGATAAATCATCCCCTGGTCTGCCTTTTTCACTTTTCTGAAAGTGAAAAGAAATGTCAAGACAGGTAACTTCAAATGAAAAGGAAAGCAGACTGCAAAAGTTAGACTCATCCTTAATATTTTCCTGTTGTGGCTTCTCCTCTGTCAAAAATACTCAATTCAATCAACATTATACTTCTAGCATAAACACAAATCAATGTTAAGACATTTTGGCTTTGTTAACAGACATGATATTTTAATAAGGAATACATAAATACAATTAGTTTTAAGATTCCACATTTTTTCAGGTTATCTGTTGCCATTTCTAGCCCTTCACAAGCCATTTTGCTGCAGTTTATGGAGGACAGGGAGTCTGGGCAGCTCTTGGGCTAACAGAAGACATTGAAAGACAGGGAAAAGAAAATCTAAAGTGATATGCACACAGGCAGAATTAGCTTCCTCCTCTTACAGAAAGCAGAATAGATAGAGAAGCAGCACATTAGAAAACCTCTATGAAAAGTAGTTTGGCACTTTGCTCCTGTCTAGGAGCTAGATTGGCAATAAGTCACTTATGTTTTAACACCAGGCAGCAGCAGCTTGAGTCTGGAGGTGCAGAGATTTTAGAATCCACTGCAGCTGCTGACAGCTCAGGCAGTGAAATCAGATTACTTCCAGTCACAGAGACACCCCTGCTGCTGCTGCACACACACCTGGCCCCAGTCCTGGGGACAGGAGCTGCTGCCTGTACACAGCACCATTTGTGTGACAGCATCCCTGAGGGACGTGCCAGAAGGGAGTGAACTGTGGGGAGTGACACAAACAGCTTCAGTTTTCTCTGAGAGAAACAGTCAAATACTGTCATATAGGAAATCAATAAAGAAACAAACAAAACAACATCAGAAAGCAAACAAAATCAGCAAAGGCAGAGCAGGTCTGTCAGTTCACTGGTCACTGCTGTGCTATGGTTATTGGTTATCATCTCTGGAATGACACCTGAGGGTTGGTAACAATTGTGCAGTTAATGCAAGAGAATGGGGATAAAGGAGTTGAAGTCTTCATTTAGATTTTAAGCACTTTTTGACTTCACCTCCAATTCCTTCATAAAGGAACTTTGGAGAATAGGCTTCTAGTTCTATACCTGTTCCTACAGTACCTCCCAATCTCACACCCTCCTCATTCCAAATTTAACTAGCACATTTTCCTCTTCATTCAGCATAGGCTATTACCGAGCCCAAACATGGTCACTGATCCTTAGTATCTTATATTCCCCAAATTCTTGGGCTCCCAAGATCATCACCAGCTGCCTGACATTCTAGCCTCTGACACAAGCAATTTTCCAGACCTGTCACATCTCCATTATGTCTAACTCCTATAACATCACCTCTGAGACAGTCTCTCTCTTCTTTTTTTATTAGCAAAATGTTTATGATACTCTCATTATATATCTCAAATCCTGCAGCATCCTATTAGGTGGGAAACAGAGCTAGACATACTTGCTAATGTGGGATTTGAAAAAAAAAAAGAGGCCCTTAGAACATTTTCTCTATCACTAACTGACTTGTTATCGTTAACATCCTTGCCCTGTTCTTCCCCACAATTCTTTTCTTCTCCTGCTTTGCCCTGAAACCCCCTCAGGCTGTGGGGCTGACCCTGTAGCTGTCTGTAATGTCACACAGGACGGCCCTAAGTGCTCTTGTGGGGCCAGGCACTGCCTCTGCAACATGGGAGGCTCAGAGGCTGCAGCATCCTTGCAGGGCTACAACTCTATAGAGGCAACTTGAAAGGAACAGAGAGCAACTAAGAGAGGAAGATGTGAAGGTAAAAAAATCCAAAAGGCTGCAGACTCATGGCATTTGGTTTGGATCTTGAAATTAGTAAGTACCTCTGGAAGCTTTGGGCAAATGGCTATTTCCAGGTATTGCAAATGATGGATAATGTTATGCTGTGTTTGCATTGGGTTTAGTGGATAATTTGACAAGTTTATTGCTTCTGTGGTTTAAGAGACCAAAATATTACAGAACTTCACATCCAAGATATTTCATCATAAACCAAAGCAACTAAAACTGCAAAGCAAGGGAAGACAACATAGCTAATGCTAAGCTTCAAGATAAAAGATGAAAACTGTTATAGTTACCAATTAACATTTAGATTGCCTGTACAAAGGGATGCCATAAATTCCCAAAGCTCAGGTACAATAACTCCTTTTAATATCTCATTGTATCACTGCCAAAAGACTGTCTCTCTGCTGTGTACCATTTCAAGGCACATTTGTGCACTTTTTGGTTTCCAGTAAGTATTGATGCATGTAAATAGCATCAGTCAATATATTTCCTTATAATCCAGCTAAGCCACAGTTAGATTCTTCCCTACAGAGCCTCTCCCAGAAGAAGCAGAGACAGCTAAAGTTCTACTGAGCATTACTCCAAAGGAAAGGCACCAATTTAATGGCACTGAGTAAATTCAGTGTTGTTAATGGAAATAGATAATTTCCCACAATTCTGCACTAAGTTCTGCATAATGCACCCATAAATTTCAGCTGCAGCCTGTACTGAAAGCAGAATATGGCTTTGCCTAGACACTGTGTTGTGAGCTCACTAAAACTGTGAGGGAATATCTGAAAAGATTTTCCACTGCTTTTCTGGGGTCTCTATCAGGTGTTTGGCATTGTAACAAAAGTGCTACTCTGAGCAATTTTTAGTTATGATACAAAATAATTGGACTTTCATGTCATGGAGTTTGTTGGAAGTTTTATCATAAAATCCTGCAGTGTGATTTGAAAGATAACTAATTTGAAAAAGGGTTATCTTATTAAACCAAAAGCACACTGTATTTTTACCTCTTGGTTTTGCACAATTTTGCATTTGACACATAAATACAGACAATTTTATTATTAAATACAAAACAAAATAAAAATTCACTAAAGATTCCAAACAAAGAAAAATCCAACCAAAGAAGAACAAATCCAACCAAATCCAAAGAAGAACAACACCACAAACACAAACTTAAGGAATTTCAAATTAGTAACTAATTAATCCCTTTGCACTCACAGTTAGAATTTTCACAACACAAATAACTCAAGGGGTCAGAAACATCATTCTCACTGTTTTCAATTACCTGTACATGTGATGCTCAACAAAAAAAGGAGCCAGACAGCTCCTCAAAGGTCAGTTTCCAGAAGAAGAATAAAAATATAGGACCCAACCAGAAAAAAAATCCAGATGGGCAGGCTGAAAATGTAAGTCACAAGGAAAAAGCAGGAGAACTGAACACAGAGAGGAGGAGATGAGTATTATATCCAAATACATAAAGGATTGCTGCAGAAAAGAAGGGAAGGTGTCTGTTTTCTGAGACTTCTGTGAGGAGCAGATGAATCCAGCCCTGTGCAAGGGAGCTGCAGGGACAGTGGAGCAGGGGAAGATGGGCTGGGAGCTCTCAGAGTTAGGAGGTTTTAGGGAGATTTTGGGTAAGGACCTGTTAAAGGTGACACAGGTTACTGCTCCTGACCTCAGGAGAGAGAAGTGCTTTAGGCCTCTTCCAGCCTTGTATTATCTGATTCCTGGGAAATTATGTCAGGAAACAATTCATCCCTCAGCTGAAGCCAGGCTTGCAGGTGCAATTTGCTCCAGATTTCTGTCTTAAGTTGCATTTCTCTGTACATTTGCCTGGTGCCAGAGAAGCTTAGATGAGCCTACTCAGACCTGACAAAGCAGATATCTGATGCAGGAAGCTCTGATATCAAATATGATGAGTTTAATCAGGAAGTCTGCCTAAAATTCTGCAGCAATTAAACCCTGCATGAAATCATCTTCAGTGAAATAACTCAGTTGCTCATAGAAACTTCAGTAGTTTTTTAAAGGATGCCTGTTAGGCAACAAAAGACAAAAAAGTTAAAAACTGGGAAGCATGAAAAAACAAAACTGAAAATACCTTAAGCATCAATCCTACACATTTCATTTTGGAATGGATCTCTGCTACTGAAGAGCCCACAATATAAAACAAGTAAACACAACAAGAACCTAACTGTATATCTGTACTAGCAACTCAAACAGATCAAGTCTCAGAGATTTTCGTGGTCTTTGGAACATGTCAGGTACTTTGCACGTAAATTTATATGTTTGTATTTATGCAAATTGACCAGATAAAATCAAGGAAGCAAATTCAAACAACAAAATTCTGACTTTTTCCCATATCACCATGTATCTTGGAAAGACAGGAATGTAGCAAAATCACGTTACTTGTAAGTAGCAGGAAGAGTCTGTGATATTCTTGCACGTTCAGTTTTCCAGAGCTGTGAGCTAACATTGATGCAAGCAGAGAATTTAATAGACACCATCAGCAAGAGAGGACAGGGTACAACTGATTGGGGTTTTTTTGTTGTTCATTTGCTCTGTTTGGGTTTTCCATTAAAGCATTCACAGATAAGGAGGTTGATTTGCTTGTGGTTTCCCCAGTTTTCTGTGAAAGAGCTGCTCAGGACAGTCTGATATCTGCCCCTCAACAAGAACCTTGTGTCATCCTGTGGTGAATGCTCTGTGAAGAGCAGACCCACACAATGCAACAAAAAGAAGTTCAGAAGACTCAGAAATGAAAACTAATACTGGCAATTGCCAATAGTCACAGAAATAGTGACAATAGATAAGGGGAACATTCAATTACAGTTTCCAAGACCTTGGGGAAGTTGAGCACTTCCTTGGAGAGTTCTTTAAATGTTCGAATTTTTTGCTTAAGGATCATTTGCCTAAATGATAAGCAAAAGTCAACTGTTTCCATATCAATGATTGGATTAAAATCAAGAATAAAATAATTTATCTGCTACATCTGCATAACTAATTCCTGATATTAGTCAGGAATTACTGAGTTTATCAACTTTGCTGGGCTTGCTCTTGCTGATGTAAGCAGAATCAAAATCTGACAAGAGACATTTGGGCTAGCTTTGCTTCCAGTGCAGAGCTTTGTTTTCTGGAACATCTGTTCCATTTTTGGCAATAGTTACAGTAGGTTTTACAGCAAACAGTTATTGTAACTAATTTGTACTTACATGACTAATTATGAATGAGAAGAATGCTGCTTACAGTACTCTCTCACATCTGGAGAAGACCAGAAGCACAACAGCAGCTGTCTGGATGCTGCCATGAATTTGTTGCTGTTTATTCACTGGATGCTGAGTTTTTTCTCTCCTGCTAAAAGGTCTGGTGCAGCCTCCTGCACCTCCCATCACCCTGCACCACTGGTGAGGTGAATTACTGAGCAGGCAAATCACATTCACTTGACAAGGACAGCAAACAAAATAACTACGGAATGCTCATGGATATCTTATCAATACACACACATAAACTGCCTGACTACCTGGTACAGAAACCCTGCTTTTGGTTTTCTCATTCCTCCATAGGTTCACATGGAATCAATTATCTCAACTCACCTGCCTGAAAGAACTTTGGGGCAAAATTTTTGGGACAAAATGATTGTTTAATTGTCCTAAGCAATAAAACCCAACAAAAAACCCCAGCATACTGTCACAGCTAAAGTGATGTTTGACAGACCCAATTCAAAAATTGAAGATGCTAATTGGCTGCAATAATTAAGCACCTTTCTGAATTTTTTTTTTTCCCCAGGTTTTTTTTTTTTTTTTTTTTTTTTTTTTTTTTTTTTTTTTTTTGTATTTNTTTTTTTTTTTTTTTTTTTTTTTTTTTTTTTCTCTTGGACATTTCAATTTCATTTTTAGTTCATTTCTCTTGGTAGAAGGATAGGAAGAATTGGGTAAATACTTTCTCAAATCCTTGATTTATAATAAATGTGAATTAAAAATTGGCTATCCAAAGCGTTTTACCAGATGCACAACTACACTTCAAAAGGAATATGTTAACTTTGGGTTTGTTTCCATGTTCAAAGGTAATCAACACCACTCCCACTAACCCCACACCACATTTTGAACTTCTGGCAGAGAAAACGAAAAATAGCTTTGAACTACACAAGTTTACAACAATTAAGCTGTATGAACAATATGGAATGTTTTTCTAAAGCACTTCAGAAAATGACTATTATTGAACCTGCAGTCTTTGAGGCTGTAATTCAAGTACTACAATTTCAGCCACACAGCTCAGGTCAGAAAGGAACAAGTCAAGCTGACAGAAAGCAAGTCGATGAATTCTTCCATGATTTTTCAACACAGACACAGATGGACAAGAATAGAAGCCACTATACAATATAATACCTCTGTGCTACTGCTTCTGAGGTAAACATCAACTTTTCTTGCTGTTACCCTCTTTCACAGGTTACAGTATTCTCACATATTTTAATTTATCAGGTTTCCTAACCCCCAATCTCTTTCCAGCATCCACTATATTGGACAACAGCATCAATTTAGTGCCTGTGAGAAGTGTGCAATGACCAAAAACAGCCATTAAAAAAAAAAATCCCTAAACTGCCCTATAAAGTGAATTGCATTGTACAAAATCAGAAAGAGCAGGCTGAGGCTTTAAAAGTTGACTCCAGTGAAAGGCACTTTGGAGAAACTTTCACACTGTACCATTACCAACACAGCACATTTTTTATTCAGATTTTAGAGTCTCAGATTTTAGGGTTCCACATTGCAGGGAACTTAAAAGAAACAAGATCATCCAACCAAACAAAAGATTGAGTTGAAAATTGAGGAATTGTTGCATTTTGGTGATTTTTTTTTAAAAGTGTACTGCAACTGCAGTGTTATCTAAAGACTGAGGCCAAGTAATGACCTTCAATTGAAATCTCAGATATCATTAAAAGCTTTGCATCTTTTCTTATTTCCACAGGAACTGAAAGCTCCAGTCAGTTGAACAGGGGCTCTCTGGTGATTTTTCCCACTGTGCCCTCTTTCCCATGGGATACCCGGGCAGGACAGCAGTGGTACCCACTGTGGTACCCACCCTGCCACCACCAGCTCTGCATCCTCCTCCTCCTCCCGTGCCCATCGCCCCTGCAGCCCTGGCCCAGCCCCTCCCAGCTTCCTCCCATCTGTTTGGGATGTGGGTGCCCAGAGGGCAGGGAGCAGGGCTGCTGCATCCCTGGCACAACCTTCCCACAGCCCAGGGCCCCACTCCATCCCCAGGAATATCTCCCAGCACACCAAAGGTCAGCCAACATCACACCCTGGCTAAAGAAGGGGCACAGAATCCTCTCTGGGCAATCACAAAGAGCAAACTGAGGGCACACAACTGTGACTGTCAATGTTTCTTTGTCAATTATTTTTCCAGATTTGTGGTATTTTTTGTGGCTGTCCCCTGGATTGTGTCCATTTGGACTCCAGATTGCTTGTGCTGTCACATCATGCTTGCTCAGAGTCTCCAAACAGCACAATTTGCATCATCATGTTTCCACTAGTTTCTACCATTCCAGCATTTCAATTTCCTCCTAATTCATGGCATGCAAATGAGACCTCAAGTTTCTCAAGAAATAAACTGAACAAACACAGACTTAGCACTAAGGGAGACAAGTATTCAGGCCTTTTTTATCTTTTTCATCCTGAGATAAACTGTCAGACAATCAGAATTTCTAGTGTGACATAAGGAAACAACAGGGGAAACTGAAGCACTGCCATACCAAAGCCACTTTGGTACCACCAAGTGGTACCAAAACCACTTGGTGTCTCAACTCCAGCTTGTATGAAACAGCATCACATTCTGGGCCCAGAAACTTTATATATCCCCAGCACATATTAGAGAAGTCAACAAAACTAAAGCCTTGTTAAACTAGAATGAATAGGCACTTAACCTTGTCATTTCCTCTACTTTTAAGCATTTGCAAAAATTGTTTCACCTTAACACGGGGTTAAGGCTTAGTAGCCACTGAGAGCAATATAAAATGTTTTTACCTCTGTTTTACAGTCACTGTCCAGGCAGCCAGGTTGTGCTGTAAGACATTTTCTCTGGAATGTCTGGGGCTAAATTGGATGGCATTGCTCCCTGCTGTGTTTAGAGAAACATTAGAAAAAGAATATGTACTGATTATTTAAAAACAGCTCCAACCAAGATCTCTTCTGCATGATGGAAGTCTTTAGAAATGCACCTGTCTGTGCAGAAACTCTACAATGACACTGAACCCACTTTCTCTCCTCCACATTAAGGCATTATGTGTACTCCAGGCCTCTAGGAGTGTCCTCTGTTCATCAGCATGTCACAGCAATTTCAGAGGCAAAATTCACAGCATGCAAAGGAGAAGAATCTGTGTAAGATTCTCTTGAGTTACAATAACCCAAAGCACTGAAGCAAACGGAGCCCCCAGAGCAGAGCAGCCTTTGGTGCTCCCATGGCCAGATCCCTGCACAGAGCAGCATCTTCCACCCCAGCACAGACATGATCACTCATAGCTTTTCATCTCATTATTTCCCCAGGGCTTTCCTTTCCCTGAAACAAGTTTTCCTGCTCTTTGGTACCTTAGGAAACCACAAAAGTGACTAGCATTAAATGGCATCATCTGTCTCCTCTATTTTCATTTACACAGAAACTTTGTGGTAGTTCAAATTAAAGATGATGCTTAATCTGTCGTGGAATTTCACACATGTCTGCTGCCAGCACTCACCAAGTGACTCCATATCCACTGCATTCCATTAAAGAATGGATACAACAGAAAATACTCAGTTCTTAAAGCTGCATTTGCAAAGGAGGTAAGTGCAGGGTGGTGTGTAATGGTGCTGCTAGAATGAATATATAGAGCACACATCCAGTCACTGCAAATAAAGTATTCCAGCACATTGCTTTGGAAATAAGTCTCAGGATAATACAACAGTCTGACACATGAACATTAAAAAATATTCAAATCTCAGGGCCCCAAATCAGTTCAGCTACTTTAAATCATTGTTGTAAATATTGAATATTAAATGAATAAAACTAATTTGACAACAAAGACGTTACTTATTTCCTTAGAGCTGTTTTATATTTAATTCTTCCCAATAAAATATCTCTTGTGAGGTCTATGACAGCTCTTGGAAAAGATCTTGAATTTTACAGCAAGTAATAAGGTAACCCATCACACCTTCCCACACACAATCTCTTTCAAAAGCAGAAAACCACAGAGAAATTAACTGTTTGCACAGCTAGCTGGAATTGCTGCTGAATTTCAACCTGCAAGAAGAGTACCTGCACCAGTTTCCACTCCTCTCTTGGTCCAGGTGCCAATTTGATACTTTGGAAAGCTTTCAAAGTTTTATCATTCAAGAAAAAACACATCTACAGTAGAAAGAAACCCAGTCTCTGGGGAGAAGACAAGAGCTTTTGGATTTTCACTATTTTTAAAATGAAGTTAGTGCATTAGAATAAATATCTACCATTCAGAGACCTTGCTATAAACAAAAACACCCCAAATGAAGGGGAGAACTGTTGTGAAATATTATATGGATGGCAAAAATAAATTCTTCTTCATTCATCTTCAGCAATAAATTTTAAAAAGCTTTTTATTGTATGTTACGACAGCTCTCTACAGATGAGATTTGAAATTTGAATCCAAGTTGCCACATTTAATTACTAAATAAATCTTGGACAAAATCTTCTGAGCCAATTTTAATAACTGAAGAATTTCCTCCTACAAATCCTTCAAAAGAGAAAACTCATATTTTTTAATATAACTGTATGTCTTTCTGAGCCCTATAACAGGGAAATACAAACTATAACTGTAAAGCATTACTGGAACATCTTAGTTTTATTTAGTATTCATATTCTTTTGTTGCCTATTTTGCTGCAGAGTTGTCTTGCTGTGGTCACACATCTCTGAAGAGACTCAAGAGTTTTCAGTCAGGTTAGGCTCAAATAAATCCCAGCCTTTACCACTTCCATCTTTAAAGATCAACGTTTGACTTTCAATGCAGAGCTGAACTTGGGTTTAAGGCTCATTAAACAGCATCTGGGACTTTGAAGAAGCTGAAATTCTAAACAAGATAGGTAAAGACACAGCCTAGCTTTTATTTTCTTTTCTTTCTTCCTTCTTTTTTTTCCTTTTTTTTTTTTTTTTTTTTGTTAAGACAATTGCTTCCATTTTCTAAAATATGGATTTCGCTAGAATATGCTTACACACAGTCAGGCTGCTGCTGCTGCTGTCATCTCTCTCACCTCTTTTTAGATAAAAATATATCCTGTTTTACTTCAAATGAAAAATCAGTGAATGATAGTTAATTGCTCAGTCATGTAGCATGTACAGCTGCAGACCAAATAATGTCTGCTCGTTTCCCAAGCTTATTTTAAGTGTGTTCTCATGGGTCCCTCTATAATTCCCTCCACTCCATCCCTTAGCCAGACATCACCTCTCCCCATCCCCTGAACCAATTTGTTCTATTTTTGTTACCACTTTAGATTTAAGGTAATGATGAGCCTTTTGTCCTTGGTCTCCAGACAGCTGAAAATCTGGGTCTGGATTCTTTCATCTGTTCCATGCACAGTAATGAGCCTGCACTGAGCCCCACTGCTTCCTCAGCAGGGCCTAATAAGAGCAGGCTTCTATATGTGCATGTCCAATGGCAAAAATCTGCATTATGTTTCCAGCATACAAGTATTTTCAATATTTATGATGCAAAAGTGTCTCTTTCAACACCAAGATGATCAATAAGATCTCATCATTTTAACAGGAACATTCTCAGACATATGTTAAATACTTCATAGTGCTTATAGATTTCTGGGTACAGTATATTTTCATTCATTTATGTTTGCCAACTCTCAAGACTATTTTTGCATTATTATATCACCAATAAAAGCACATACTTGCTAGGAACTTAATGCAGATGCATAAAGGGTATTTTTAGTGTGCTTTTAGGGGGGTGTTCCAGAAATCTAAAAGGCTAATAGTCTAAATTTTTACTTCAGGTACTTTTGAAAAATCCCAGTATTCAAAATTATTCCTCACTATGTAAATACTTCTATTAGGAACAAGACTTGAGAATTCATATGCTTCAGGCTCTCTGACAACAAAATTTCCATTTCAATTAAAAAAACCAAATAAATATACCACAAAGCCAGCTAAGAGAAAAAAAATCTACTTTTTTTCCCCCTCCATGTCAAAGCAGATATCTAGACAGGATATCAGTGCTTACAGCTGAAAATCTTACATTGTCTTTGCAAAGACTGAACTGAGCAGCTACAGTCAGAGGTCTGCAGTATGGTACAGTAGAGGTTAATTGTGAGATGTCCTATTTATATCTCACAATTGTCTTCTAGATTATCTTATTGAATTAAGGATGTCTGTTACTAGAAGTCTGTTGGTAGCTGTGAGACACCAGCCCAAGCTGAGAGAGGGGACAGCTCGGACCTGGGCACTCCCAGTCTGCAGCAGTCCCATACCTGGGCTGGGAGCAGACACAACCTGTGCTTCAGGACCAGCCAGAGCCCTGCAGGGCTGTCCCCTGGGCTGTCCCCAGCAGCCCTGGGGCAGGAGGGAGCACTGGAGGCAGCAGACAGGGCTGACCCCAGCTCCAGCTCACACCAGGCTCTCTCTGTGTTCCATGGCACATGATTACATGTTATGTGATTTTTATTGTGTTACATGGCACAGGGGAGTCTGCCTCTTCTGACCTAGCCCAGAGTCTCAACCTGAGCACACAGGGAGCACAGAGGTCCCTTTTAGGAGGGCTGGATTTGAGATCAGGGATGGATAAGGGCCTTGCTGGTCCCCCAAGACTGCAGGAAGCTGCACATCCTCTGAGGCCACTGACTGTGTTTGACCACACTCAGTGTGAAGAACTTTTTACTGACATGTCCTTGAAACTGCCCTCACTGAAACTTGTGTCTTTTGTCTCTTGTCCTTTTACTGCACATCCCTGAGAGGAGTCTGGCTGCATTTTCTCTCTAGCTCCTCATTCCCCTTTCTGTGAAAGGCAGAATTGTTTCCCTTGAAACAATACATTCATAATTCAAAAGTTATTTGCCTTTTACAGATAGTGGGTTAAAAGCCTGATTAAGGAAATCCTTGACAGACTGCAACAGTTACGTGGGACAATGATACACACACACCTCCCCCAAATTCAATCAATCAGTTTCCCAGAGCAAGGCAAAACAGATTCAAAGACATCAGGAATTGGCTGCTGTAGTCAGAAATTACTCAGTCCACATTTGTAGAGGATGCTCTTAAAATCTGCCAAAGCTAACAGAGGCCACAGAGCAACAGAGGGGTCTAAAGGGAAAATACAAAGTTATTTAATGTACCAAGCTGCTCACCAGACTATTACATCATTAAATGGGAAAACTGCAACAGAGCAAGAAAGTTTTTTGTGAGAGATCATGTCTCACTGCTGCCTTATGACTGCTAACAATATTGGTGCTCTCTGAAAAAATAATGATGACTCCAGAAATATTCCAGACACATTGCAAACATAGACAACAGGAGCCATAACTTTACTGATATTTATTACAAAGCAAAACCTTTTAAGAATGCAAGTAGCCAAAGAATAAAACCAAAGCAAAATTATGCAGAATTTCTGTATGATTTTTTTTCATAGCTTTTATTTATTTGTGTTTTAAATTACTCACAGAAAAGGAACTCACCCCTCTCTTTCCAATGGGAGACTTGTCAGCCAGCAAACTCACAGCTGGAGATCTTTATCTCAAAAAAGACTAAAAGACTAAATTATTTACAATTTAACTATAACCTAATTCCAAAGGAGTTGTGCTTGTGCAGCATTTTCTAACAGTTTATGCAAGCACAGGCCAGCTGAGAACAAACAAGGCATTAGCTGCATACGATTCCAGATTCCTAATTAACCATACACACTACAACTAGCAACATCACTGCACTAAACAAGTTAACATGCAAATTATTCTTCTATCAAGCCAATGTTACAGAGACAACATAATTTGGAAGCACAGCAGAAGAACCAAGACTATGGTTTTAACTCCCTTTCATAATTAGGTAATCCAGTTTGCTTTCCTAAACATTTCTATAAAAACAGCACAAAAGTGCTAGAACTAGTCTACATTGGTATTGTAAAAATAGAAGGATTAGTGGAAAAGGTTTTGTGGTTATGAAGAAGTAACCATCTATCTGCACAATCTTTCATATGCTTTATAGACATATCCAGAAACCAGATGTACTTTTCATCCAAATTCCTTCCCATGCTCACATAAAAAGACCTGCCTCTGAACTGAACACAGAATCCATCTAAGACAATATTTTTTCCAGCTATACAAGTTTATACTCTACAGTTCAATACAAATAATTAAAAAGTCACCAACAGCATCCTTCTAGAAGAAATGGAACAACCAGGAGGTGCTACGCTCACTGGAAATACATAATAATTTAAAATAGCATGTCAATTACATTGTTTCTTCCTGAAATGAAACCTGTACTAACTGCTGTGCATCCAGAAAAACAGAATACCATAGCACATGTTAAAAATGGATCCTAAACCACACTCCTCCTACCTCAAAGTCAGGGCTTTAGGCTCTATCTGGATTAACAGGAAAAACTGAGTAGGATTTAATTCTTCCCTTTGCTGGGATGACAAGAATGGCTGCAGGGCACGAGGGCAGGGAAGAGGCAGCAGTGCTCAGCAATCACTGGCTCTTCTGCATCCTGCAGTGCTGGGTGGACCTTATAACCTCCAGCTTAAGCCATTTCCTCGTGATCAGAACAGTCATTCTTGCTGGTGCTGAATTACTTTGTCACTGGTAATGCTGCAGGACAGATCATATCCATCACACCAAGTAAAACCCTGCACAGAAGGATTTATCCACTGCTGTGAAGTACAAACCCTCCCAACAGGGAGGGAGCAGCCCAGACTGACACCCTGTGGGTCCCTCCTGAGCTACAGCAGATGAGTCCTGGAGAAGAAGAGGGCAACCAGAAAGCATCTTAATTTCTTTAATGTTCTTCAAAGGGGAAAAAAAAGAGAAAAAAAAAAAAAAAAGAAAAGAAAATGCAAAAAAAAAGAGCATGCAAGTACACTGCAATGTTCAGTGTTTTGCAACTGGAAAAAAGAACAAACGAAGCAACCCAGGGGGCATGGATAGGACCACAACACAATTATTCCAAACTAATCTCCATCAGAGAAACTTAACACTTGCTGTTCACACTTGTCTGCCCCTTCTGATCCTCTCCCCCTGGAGCACAGGAACTCCTCACAAGGTGGCATCAGCACTGGGCAGGTGTGGCTGGGTACAGAAGACCCACAAGTCTAATTTCATTTCACTGCAGTTCAGAACAGAAGAATGACAGAATAGCATTGCACTGGGGCCAGTTCTGCCCCTTTTAAAATTTCCAGTAGTGCAAAGCAGACAGATTATAAGTGGATGGAAATTGTGTATGAGCTCTCACACAAACACTGGTGACAGACATGGGCCCTTTCTACAATACTAACCATAAAATGGCCTGAAACACTGCAGTGGAGAACTTAGCCCTTAACAAGGCTACAAAAACAGAGGATCTGTAAATTAGGGACAAGAAAAGCATCAATGAAAATCAGTGACTACTTTCTATAATCATATCTGATTTGAGCCCTTTTGGAACAACCTCCTGCCCCTCAAGGAACAAATTTTGTAAAAGCTATTAACTACTATCAATCCAGAAACCTTGGGCAGAACAAATAGACTAACCAATAACTGATGGCCCTCCATCTGCACAGTGCAGATCACTAATCAAGAGAGACCTGGTTCCACATTGAGAAAGAACTAGAAAGTGATGTATAAGGTCACATAACACTTAGTACCACACTAAGAGACCTCAGGCACTTTAATCCTCACATAAGGGATTGCAGCAGGTGCCCAGAAAAAGCCTGGGGAGGCAAATGCAAATTTCTACCAGCTGGCAGCAATGCAAGACATCATGACCTGTACTTTATAAGTTATGGCTGAAGAGCTCCCAGATGAGCTACTTTAATAAAGCTGTAGCCTAACTAAACCACATCCTCCACATCTCATGGTCCCCCATGTGCCTGGGAAGATCAATGCAAACCAAAGCAGCCCAAATGGGAATCATTAACTGCATCTGTGAGCCACACCAGATCAACAAACAGTTAGACACACAATGTACCAATCAGGACAACAAACCAGCCTTATGGTTATGATCCCATCAGCTTAGCTTTCCTCAAGTGTACTTCCAATTAATTATAAAACATTTCTACACAAACAGTGGCATCCCTAAATGTCTACTTTAAACACCATTAACACTGTCAATACTCTAATTTCTATAAGTAAACAACACAGCCTCGCTCTTGACAGGAATGTCTTACCCCACTGAAACTTTCTGTGCTGTTCTGCAGGTACAAAATTATACTGATACAGCTGCAATCCCTGAAGGAAGGGAATGGGAAATATGTGTAAACATACTAAGCAAGACAGTAGGGTTCCCCAAAAAAGCAGTGATTAATGCATTTCAATGAATATCAGAAAGAAACAATACCTCAGTGATTTTCAGGAACCCACTCAACAATCTACTTCAAGTTTTTAAAAGACAAAAGGAGAAACACACGTGCTACAGCTCTGCATTTATGGAGCTCACAACTTTTTGCAAAGATCAGTGCTGCCACTTTCTGGATGAGTGCATTTACCCATTTCCAGGTGGGTGAAGAGGCTGTGCAGAGCTTCATTTCCTGGGCTGGAAGCTGGACCAAGCTGGGCTGGGAGAGCAGAGGGCCCCACACAGCAACACTGATGCATTTATCAGGTAAGAAAAAGGTTTCTTATAAACTAAGGAAAAACCAAAGAAACAAATATGTTTAATGTATTGAAAAGAAGAGCCTTTAGGAGCTAGAGAAGCATTGATTAGAATAGGATGAAACTATCATCCTTACAGCCTGCACAGCTCTTTGCATACCCAAAAAAAGAGAGAGGACTCATCAAAGAAAGCCTCCCCATCACTGTCCTTGTTACTCTGGGTCAAATGGCTGATCCCAGAGCACCAATATCCTGATAAAAGCTCTGCTCTTGTCATGTAGACACGAGCCTTTTGCTACAGCCCCAGATACTCAACACAGAGGATCCATCTGTCCCATTCTGTGAAAGCCCTGACACATTCAGAACATTTTGTTTGTTTTGTTCAGAAAACAAACAAAACAACAAAGAAAGAATCTCCAAACCCTACCAAAAGCTGAACTAGGTAGGCTAAAGTATTACCAATTACAGTTCTTAGTCTGCAGTACCAAAGGAGAGAGATTAATTTTTACTTGCATATTTTTATTGTGTTTATTTGCTTTTTGTTTTCCACAGTGCCTTAAAGAGCTTCCTTTGCTGGCATTTATCAACAAATGCTTGAAGACTAAAAGAGTGATTGTCACTTATGGTTCAATCCAAGCAGTTTCTGTAGCTGGTTGTGGTTATTTGGTTTGCAATACTAAAAATAAAACACTAAACAAAAAAAAAACCCACAGCTGCATATGTTAGCACTGCCAAAAAACACCAACTAATTCAGATCAACTTAAAAGACTTGGGATCATAGGCTAACTCAGTGGGTCTTAACTCCTAAAATGAAATTCAGTTTTCTGTACAATCAGAAAAACAGTTAAGTCAATACAGATATTACAGGGTGATATAACACCAGTCTTATAGTATCAAATACTTACTTCAATCAATATTAACTAATTATGAATGCTTTAATAATAACAATGTTTTGTACATTATGGGGCTGCCAATCTGAAGTTGCTCTTTGGTGAACCAGGACAGAAATGTGGTGAATATGAAGGAATGAGGTGAACTCTGCCCAGAACAGTCAGCTGTGTCACCTCTGACTATCAAGGATGCCTGATTTGGTGTAAGGATTTAAAATTGTATTTTTCATTTCCATCTGACTGCCCTGAACCATCAGTTCACACTTGGTCTGGCAGAAAAACTTTTCCACAAACCTCCCCTCACACTGATATCTATAAAGAAGCAGCATTAGTGCTATTTAGATCACAAGATTTCCAAGTCTCATGTTACCACAAAATGAAGAAATCTGTCCAGGCAGACATTTCAATGAAGTAGTATCTAATTATTTCCTCTCTCAGTGAATCTTTCTTAGAGCAGAGCCTAAAAGGAATTTAAAACAAACCCCACCCGTTTTAAAGCTATGGCAGGGTTACAACTTAGCATCTCACTTTCAGTTCCTTTTTTGAGCCTTACTAAATTACATTTGGTAACAGCTGTCTTCCCATCTTTAAGTTTTAGGAATCTCACACATGTTAGAACTTGCCAAATGGAGTTCTTGTCCATGCTAGAAAACTGTAGCAATTTGCTTATCTTCCTGCAAAAAAAGAGTGGAAAAGATGCTCTATCAAAATAAGAATAACCATGCTGATAAAAGTCACTTATACATTGAGATAACTCCTCCATTCGTGTTTTCTTGAAGCTGCCATTGTAACTGTACTTCAGGAAAAACAAATCAATTCTAAACCAGGTAGAACAGCCAACCTGATGCACAATGTATTTAGTATTACTGTTCACCTTAGCAGGCAGAAGATGGAAAAAAAATAATATTTGACACATTGTTGTCCCAGCAAGAACACAAAAAGAAAAAATAATAAAATAATATAGCCTACAACACAGCTGCATTTATGGCATTGTTTCATTTGTTACCATCAGAACAATACAGTGGATACTAATGATAATCCCTACATGACTGCTCAATTCCTTTCTTCATATTTGCTACCTTATTTTTCCTTTTCTCACAAAATATCTAGATTTATCAGTATGAACTAGTCTAAATAAAGGGTTAGAAGAACTGAGATAGGGTCCAGAGGTGTCTTCCTCACAAGTAAAACAGAGAGGTGTGAGGAAGTGTCAGCTCCAAATACTGCAACACTGCCCAGGGCAACTCTAGAGCATGTCTGGGGAAGCCAAAGTAAAAACAACAGGTTTTTGTTGGAAAAGCAACATTTAAATGGGTGTGCTCTGAAGGAAGAGAAGCAGCAGGCTGGAAATGAAGGCTGACCAAAATTAATGGAGAACTTGCTCAAGAGTGACTTATGAGGATAATTGTTCAAGAAAGTCTCACACACAGGGGAGCAGAGTGTCAAAGCTGCTCCAAGGCCAGCAGGATCTGGGCTGAACCCTGCAGGAAATGCAGCCTCTGAAGCTCACTGCAGTTACATCTTCCCAACTCCTAATCCAAAAGGAAGCTCCTTTTAAAACTGGCATTGCAAATGATGGGAGTCTGCATTTTTTTAATCATTGTGGTTTTTTTCTTCATGTGGCAGACAGAATTGCTGTTTAGTAGTTTTAGGCATTAAGTAATTTTGAGGTGCACAGGAAATTTTAATTAGGCTGACACTGTTTTATACGTTGTATTGATTTTGCCTTTTTTTTGGCTATTAATTGATTTATTTTTTCCAGTTGAGGATATGAACTTATCATTGATTTCTACTAAGTCAAACAGTTGAAAGATGATACATCTACTGCAACTTGATAAGATGCCATCAGGGAAGAAAATTTCCATGTTACCTGTTTTCCAGGTGAAATGGCTCCACAACTCAGCCTCAGTTCTGCAAGAAACCCCAGCCCTGGATTGTGGCCACTGAGGAATGTGATCACTGCCAGCCAAGGGGGGTGATTATGCACATCAGTAGCATGGGAGCTTGTAAACACAATTCATCACCAGTGCCAGTCACCCAGTATGGCACAACACTCACATTTTTGTATTCCAAACCATTATGCATAAGATAGTGTGAATAAAGATCTTTCAAATCAGATCCTTCAAATCAGATCCTCTTCTTCAGCATTTAGGAGATCTAGCAGAGATGCCAGACCAGCTTTCCATTCATCCTTTTAGAATAGGATTTCCTCTCCATCAAAGAACAACATTGCATTATATGCCTTGACCAAGGTTTTCCATGTTCACACAACCAGATGAAAGATTCTAGTGTCTGCTTCTCCTCATTGTATCTCAGCATGCCCAAACATCACAGCTGGATCTTTGTGGAAATTAAAAAAGAGCCACCAGAAATGCCTTTATTAATTTTTTCCCCAAGGGAAATATATTTTGGAGAAAAAATATGCCCAAACCTCATTGTTACACAACAGTCATATGCTGCATGCTTGCTGCCCTATTTATAAAACTTACTGAAATTAGCAGGTTAGGCTACCAGTGCTTCTCAAAAGGTATAAAGTTGTTTTCAGCTACTGGATGAGATTTCTGCAATATCTTTTAATTAGCTGTTTGGAAATTTCAACCACCCAATATTGGGCATGTCAGTTCTAGAAGGGAGATATTGACCTGCTCAGCTGATCATTGTAAGGATGCTGTAGCTCCAAGAAGGGATCAAACATCCAATTAGATGTTTGTATCAGAACACTTGCAACTCTTCCATGAAAAGCCAGAGAACTGGCTGGGATCCCCTGGAAATCTGCCCTTGGAGCACTAAGCACAAGAGAAGCCTCACACAGACAGAGCAGGGAGATGTTCTGTTGCTTTAACTGCACTTGACAGGAGCAGGACCTGGGACTGAATTTTACCTGGCAAAAGGAAAACTCTCATTTCCAAGTGAGCCTGATGCAGTTCATTTAGCCTTGGGAGAACCTCCAAACTTGGAGTGAGCAATTCTGAGTACTGGTCTTGCTGATTCCTTTTATGAAAACAGAAGATGGTGAAAGTTTGCCCATGAAGGATGGTTAAGAGGAGGAATCCTCAGCTACTAATGGCCATTCTTTCAATACTTTAATTTCACTGATGCACTGGGCAGAGCAATTATTGAACCCAGGGTCACAGAATGAACTGCTAATATGCTGCTGAAGGCTGCAGCTCTTACTCACTTTATGAGTCATGAAAGTAGCACCGTTGAGTAGCACTTCAGTGACTTAGAAGAGAGATGGGAGTCAAAGTTCTCCGTGTAAGAAAAGCAGAAAGACCTGCAAGATCCATAATTTTGCCAATCTGCAACATTCTCACAGTGTGGTTCAGCACGGGTGGAATGCAAGTTAACATTACAATTTATTAAGCAGTCTCTGAGTTAATTTACAAGGAGTTTTTCATTAGATCTACCTGCACTAAGTCAGACAAATGTAATACATGACATGCAGTGAGAAAAAATCATTTTATATATTCAGCAACAGTACAGATCCTGAGTTGCAAAATAACTTTAACCCTAACAGAGACCATCTAAGTGAGGAATTGCCATGTTAATGCATTTTTAATCTATACTTCAACCAGGAAGTCTAAAGAACTGTGAATATTTGCTCTTGTAGCAGGTAACACGATCCTTTTGTATATTAGAAGCTCAGAAGCAAAGCTGGTTTAACTCTAACAACTCTCATCTTCTCAAATACATTCATTTCTTTTGCACCATAATGTTTCCAGCTCCTCTGCATATTTGTATTACAACCCAACTGCACAATACCCTATCTTAACCCATGAGTCTGACTGTTCTGACTTCCAACAGCCTGAGGAAAGAAAGGAGAAGGCAGCACCAACACAGTTGTGGCAGCACCATCACAGCAACACCATGAAATCCCATTTTGAGGCTCCATCTATCATAAAATTAGAGTTTCCATCCATTGATGCAGCCAAAAGAAGTAGTGGGAGAGAGAGGATGAAAAGAAAATGTTCCTCAGCAATGCTACTCAACTCAGAGCAGCAAAATAAAATAAACAGCCAAACCACTTACAATAGCAACAGGCAGGGAGTGAATCACTAAAAATTTCTTGGAGCTTTATCAAGAGCAAGCCCATTTTGTAGATTAATGTAAAATCAGAATGTAAATTATGCTTAGAATTTCAATAAGCCTTTTAATTTATTGCTTTGAATCTAATGCATTTAATAGAAAGTAGATGTCTTTGAGGCAAAGTCTTTGGTGTCTGCATTTAGGACATTGTCCCCTTCCCTCTTCATACACAGATAAATAATAAGACTAAAGTGTAATGTGCCATTATTCATTATTCACTAGGAAGAATTCAGCTAAATGGAGCAGCATTGACAAAGCAATTAAGCTCAGTAAATGAAAGCTATCCTATATCACAGTGTCTAAGGCTAACTGGTAAATAAACACATACATTTCTAACAAGATGTTTTCCTTGCTTACTACACACAGTTGTGAGAAATTTCATTTCAGTCTCATTTTTGGTGGCTATGTATCAGATTTGGACAAAGATGTTTTAATTTGTGCAGTGTTGATAACAAGGACAAAATAGAGAGGAAGAAAAATATGTCTCTATAAATCATCATCAATATTCTACTTCTCTTCAAAACGTGGTTGGGTATGAAAGTCACAAATGTTCAGCAAACACCAGGGTTACCAGTGCTGAGGGGATGCTTGGCCAGTCTGCTGAGCAGGTCCTTTACCTTCTGAGGGGCTGAGAATGCTGGAATTTCAGCCTGGACAGTGGCTGTCCTAAACTCTGCTGAATTAAAGACTTCTCATTCACACCAAATGCTTACCTTTGAGGTGAACTTTGACAATGCACATCTGCACCAACCCAAATTTGTGCACCACACGGAAGCACTGAGCTGTGCAGTTGAGCTGCCTGTACCCTTCTGAGCCACTCCTGTCATGTATTCCATCAGTGGTTAACACAGGCCCAAATATAAGTCAGAAAAGAAAGGAAAAGGAATCTGTGAAAGTCAAGTATGCAGCCTCAATATGAATAAAGCAGTATTTTACAGAATATCAGTGGAAGAAATCCATAAAATTGCATGAGATCAGAGATCAAAAACCACTGTCATTAAACCAGAAAGATTCAGAAGTCAATTTGGAGAAATATAACATTGGCAACCTCGGGGGTAGGAGAGAGAATTGAGCTGTGAATGTTTAAAACTCAGCATATTAAATGACTGAGACAAAAATTTAATCTGACTGTTCAGCAAATAGGGACAATACAAATTAGTATTGCTGTTTCAAATACTAATGTTGCCCCATCTATCAAAACATTACTAGTTCCAAAGCTTTGTTACAACATTTTATTACTTTTAAGCAGAGAGACCAATAAAAATAGCACAAGAACTCCTGAACCCATAAAAAACTCTGCTAATTAACTGCAGAACTGGAAGTACAGAGATACCCACAGTCTATTGATGGACAAGCATAGCTTTAGGCCTGAATTGTAAGTCCCAAATCCTCTTAGATAAATTCCTCTACAAGCTAGGGAGCTCTGTGGCATAATGCAAACATCGAATCCAGAGTTCTGATAAAATACCACATAAAAGTTAAGACTGGTTTCTGGCGTGTATCAAGATATGCATTTCAGTTTTAAAACACAGCTTAGCCTAATTTTTCTCCCGTCATCTCATTTTTCCCCCTTGTGACACACCACTATTTTCTGAAGAGTTTGTTCATTTGCATGAGCACATACACAGCACATTTAGTGTATTTTCTTCAATCAGTTTCCTGGAAATGCAAGTCAAAATCTTGGATTTTGAGACATGCCTTTAGGGCATTGCTCTACTGACTGACCACTGAGGTACCCTGTCACAATTCTGAAAAGTCACACTTTGTCCCCTTCAAAGTTTACAAACGTTATTCAAAGTCAAAAGGGCATTAAGGGAGGGGGGGAAAGAGGATCTGAACTCCTGAAAACAGAGAAATGAGTCCTTGCTTAAGGGGGAAACTGTTTTGTTAAGTTAATATGGTGGGCTCTAAAGGAGCAAGGAGGATTCTTGGGGATTGCTTTGCTTTGGAGAAATTTCCAATCTTTCTATTGCCTGTTCTATGGTAAAAGGACTGTTTGCTTGAAAAGTCTGTTCCATTATCTGCTCCCAATGATACTTTTCTTTCTATTCAAAATAAAACTAAATGTGCTAAAATGTTCAAATTAAAATGTGAAAGTCCACATAAGCATGGCAAACACACAGAGTCTCCCTGTGAAAGGAGAGGAGAATGCCAAGACAGAGAATCCTCTTCCAGGACAGAGAGGTGCTCTGGAATCCATTGGGAGCTCCACATCCTCTGTGACTCCAGCAAGAGCAGGCAGCAAACAGACAGGCACATTATCACTTCTCAGAACTATTTACCCATCCCTGCATTTCACAGAAAAGCAACTGACTGTCTCTTGTCCCAAAGGCTTTATAAATTCTGAGAAATAGTTCAGTGAAAAAACAGGGAAGCTGTTCAGGAGGTGATGATTTATTGGTCAAATCTTCTGAAATATATAATTAACTTTTTTCCCCCTGTTGATACAACCAACAGTCAAAACCAAAACTTGTGTTTTACTGTCTCTTCCAGTTTCTGTAATAAACAGAGACTTTCCTTCAGAGTTCATGATTGAATCTGGTGTCTATATAACAAATATAAGAAACTATAAAATTCTCCTCCCACAGGAAAATCCAACAGGAATTCACAGTTTGGAAATAAAATTCCAACATGTGTGAGAATGAGCTCTTACACTGAGAATCTGCAAAATGTATTTTGCAGTATTTTCACCTTTTTGTTCAGAAAACACACACTGTCTGCTCAGAAGATTGCCCAAAGCTCTCTGACACTAAGCCAAGATGTTCTTTAGAAGGGCAGGCAGTTATCAGCAATCAGAGTGGTCCAGTCCTGCTAGGGATATTTGTTACAAATTAGAACTCTATGAATTCCAAATTTTCCTACTTTTATACAGTGTAACATCATTTGCTACTTATGACTTATGCTGAAAAATAACCAGATCTCACCCAAGATGGGAAATGCACTAAGTGCTGAAACATCTCAAATGCAATTCTATTCTGCTGTGTGAATTTTGTGGTCACAAAAAGAATCTATTAGCTAAAAAGGAAAAAAAAGCTTTAGTCATGGAAATACAGACCTGTACTATTATGTACACTCCCATCACCACTGACAGAGGATCTCTACAGGAAACTTCTGTACCTATGGGATAACAAAATGCCCACAGAGGACCAGGTGAAAAGCGAAATAAATGCTTCAACCAAGGGCCAAAAAAATCCAAGTACATTCACTTGACCATTGCTGCAGAGGGAGCACAGAGACACTCAAATCTCTTCCTGAACCATTTGCTCAAAGATCTGCCACGAGGTTCTTTCCCCTGTTAATACTGTGCCTTCCACTTCTTCCCTGTAAATTCAACACAATGTCACAGGTAAAAACCACTGCTGAGGGCAACAAGGTTCAGGCACTGTTTCTCAGGCACTGCTTAATACGAAAACAAAGATTAAGAAAAAAATAAACAGAATGATTAATTATTATTTTCAAAGCTGGAAGGCTGGGTTTGGTTGGGTTTTTATTAAAGTGCCTTAAAATGCAATAGCTCATCCTAGAACACAAAAATCCTGGTATCATGGTAGGCAGTGTCATATTTACCAGAAAATACAGAGAACTCAGGGATGCTGAAAAACTCCCAGACAATAACAACCCCACATAGATTTCTTGCACTTCACCCTTTGTGAAGTTGGGACCAAACATCTTCCTGTAATTTACACAGCTGAATATTCATCTACTGAATCACAGAATCACAGAATCACAGAATCACAGAATTTCTGGGTTGGAAGAGACCTTCAAGATCATCGAGTCCAACCCATGCTCT
>VZTT01075957.1:138825-195668 GCA_013400855.1 Buphagus erythrorhynchus
GGGGGAAAAAAGGTTTTGGGAGAAGTTGGTGTATTCCAGCAGGAAAAGACCCCTCTGTAACAGATGCAGACACTAAAATCATGTTTATATCCAAACTGTGAGGGATTCTGCAACAACTGTTACTTAGTAATTGTCTTACCGTTCCTTGCACATAATGGATTGCTTTCAGTAGTAGTTATTTGTTACCCTGAGCTTTTTTGTCACATCAACTGTGAGACAGCTAATTATTTTACCTACTTTTCATCTATCTTTCCAGCCTCTCACTTCAGCTGCTGTTTTGTTTTCAAGTTTTATTATGAATCTTGCCATAATTGGGACTTTCAACCAAGCACTAACAATGAAATAGAGACATGACATTCCCAACTTTCATTTAAAATCACCACCTTGCTGACTGCAAAGACTGAAATGTGTTAACCAAATGAATTCAATAGCTTCAAAGAACAAAAAAAGTATTACTGCACTTTCCCTGGATTTCCAAGCTCTTGACCTGAGACTAATGGAAAATAATTATATCAATTCACTGAGTACTGAATATATATATATATATGAAATAATATAAAATTCTGAAATATACTGAAAGTACAGAAAGTATTTTTTTTTCCTCTCCTGCGAAGTTAACTGCTTTATTTCACAGCTACTGCTTCTCCCATGGAACTAAGAGCCCTGCAGCACAGGAAGGCAGCACAGACCCTTCCCATTTGCACAAGCACATCACCACCAGAGCCCAGTGCTGGTCCCAGAGCAGCTCTGAGCTGAGCACTTTGTGTCTCAGAGAGCCTGTGGTGCAAAGGAAGGCAGCTCCATCAGGAATGGCCAGAGGTGAGAGCAGCTGGGCTGGGAGCTCACCTGGCTGGCTGGAAGTGCTTTCCAATCCCCTGTGTGATGCTCCAGGTGCTGTGGCATCACACCAGCATTCCCTCACCAGGACAGGGCTTTGCCAGCAGGACCAGCCAGAGCAGCACCAAAGCACTGCCCCTTTCCTCATCCAGAACCAGCCCTGATTCCTGCACTCTCTACCCTCCAAGACCACCAAGAGAGACCCTGAGCAGCTTCTCAGGGATGAGGGACCCTCCTAAAGCACAGCACCCAGTAAAACAGAGCCCAAGGCTGGCCTGTTAATTCTACTCTTATACAAATGCATAGTGCTACTGCTACCAATAATCACTGTGCACAGGGGAGAGGCCAGAGTACAAACATTTGAAGCACGAGGTCTTCTATAAGCCCCAGTTCTAGCACAATCTCATCTCACAATCATCAGTTTGGCTCAGTTTACTGCAAATTTTAAGGTTTTTTAGGTTTAATTAGAACACCGTCTGCCTGAAGTTTTTCTGATGACTCAAAGAGCCTAGAAGCAGCTTGAAACATATGGTACTACAGCAGTGGTAGAATAATAAAGCAGGCAGACTTCCACAGAAGTCTATGGAATCATTTACATTATCTTTTTGCTACTAGAACATTTAAAGAATTATTATCCTTTATGAAATCCATGGAGCTTCTGTTAAGGGAGCAGCATCAAGACCCCAACCTGGCAGCTGCCTGTACTGTAAAATTACTCAGGAGAATTTCTATAAAGAGCAGTCTGGAAGCAAATGAGCAGCAGTAATATTAAAATATTTCCTCCTAAAAAAAAATACATAAAAGAAAAAAAGAAAAATATAGCTGCACTGTTCAGGTAGGAAGTACAATTATTAAATATAGAATCCACTAAATAAAAATTGAACATGTTACTTCTGTATGTACATACAATGAATGGACAAAGAAGCCAATTATTCATCAAGATATGTTTTTTTCAGATCTATGACATGGAATTTATAAGCATGAAGGAAAATGTAGGAAATGCAAACTGATTAGGTCAAATGAAAATATTTACAAAACTTCACAAAAGGGAGACTCTAGCATATTAAAACATTAATGCCCACGTGTTCTTTATATATGCAGCCAATGCCTTGGCAATAATTTAGTGATACAAGACTTCTCTATCCCATGAATTGCTGTGTAATGTTCTACATGAAAGAATAACATGTCTAATTTTACTCTGAAGACAAATGATTTGTCATGCAGAAACGTTCATTAGATTTAACCATTACTAAAAAACAGGGTAATAAATCATGATTTTGCATCAAATGAAGAAGCAGCACCTTTCCTAGCTTGGTTGTTCAGTCATAATCATGATAAATGGACATCCTGGGACAGGTGAATTTTAACAAGCATTCAATACCCTTAGATTAATTAGATTTTTGTTTTCTAGTTTCTGTTCTCTCTTCCTTTATGAATGAGAGACTGGAGTTGAAAGCAAAATTGAACAAACAAGTGAACAAATATTGTTGCAAGCTGTTTGCTGCCACAAGGAGTCCTTCAGTAATTTCTCTAGCTCTGATCATTCCACCCTTCCTTACAGAAAAAGAAAACATGCTGAAAGAAACCTACATTTCAACTTAGCATTTCATCCATAAGTAGCAAAACATCATCCTGAAACATACATATGGATGTTTTCACTCTGAAAAAGCTAAATTCTGGTGCACTGTGGACATACAGGCAAATAAACATTTTTTTTCCCTATTCAATGCTATAGAGTCTCCTGGTACTTGCTGCATCGTTGAATCTTTGTGGGATGGGAAAGAACAGGAACAGTAGGCAAAAGAAACCTATGGGTGAAATATCTTAACATTTAGTCCAATTTCTTACAGTGATGGGACCTACAGAACAGTAGCTCAATAAATCCCCAGCCAGTCAGAGAGTGAGCAAGCCCATCCTTGCATATTTGGCTACCCTGAGGTTTTTTCCAGGAGCTGACTGGAAGTCAGCAGATGTGACTACAAGTCTGATGACATGAAAGCCTGAAGAAATTGTGATTGGGGATTTAATTTAAATGTGGTAATAAGTA
This sequence comes from Buphagus erythrorhynchus, assembly GCA_013400855.1. Lineage (NCBI taxonomy): Eukaryota > Metazoa > Chordata > Aves > Passeriformes > Sturnidae > Buphagus > Buphagus erythrorhynchus. Next base: position 141,710 of record VZTT01075957.1, read on the forward strand.
ACCACTGTTATCTCTCAAATGAGGTGCCCACAAGAGTGCACTGGGAAGGAATAAAAGCAGAACCAAAACAAACAAAAAAGCCCCACTGAGCTATCTTTAAAAAGTTACATCTGTCCAGCCTGGATAAAATGAGGAAGGGGCCCAGCATCGATATGGGAAATGAATTATTTGTTTAGTTTGAGCTTGGCTGAGGAAAATGGAATCTAACACTTCTATCTACCAAGCGATCTGTCAGGGCAGCATGAGCTGAGTCAAACTGCTGCCTTTGCTGACAAAATGTTCTGTGCATTGGTAGCAAGGAAGAAAAAACTAATACCATGCCAACAAATGTTCTGATTTGAAATCACCAGTCACAGGAAAGACTATCTTGGAATACTAATTATCCAAGTGGAGAGCAGAGATTGTCCTAGTCCATACCATAGTGTATGCTCAGTCCTATACCCTGAACAAATGTGAACAGAGCTAATTTAGGACTATGCCAAAGGAGCAGGCAAGCAAAATCCCTTGGGCACTACTGAAGATTAACGTGGTCAGCAGAGTCAGAAAATGTCCTGGACAGAAATGAAATGGAAGAGAAGGAGAAATAGATAAGTTATTAAAGAACACTGATGAGGAACGTGTTGCCCTGGACCACAAGGAAAAGCCCTGCTAAGCTTCACTTGTAATGAGAATGTGTTTAATCACTTATACAGGTAAATAATCACCAGCTATTCCAGAACATTGGCTAGAGAAAACCAGGCTGGAAGCAGGCCAGATGCTGAAGTTCCTGGAAAGCACTGCATAGTTTTTATTGCACACACAATATAAATATTAAATGAAGAAAGAAAAGAGCAGGTCAGACACCATTTGTAGAATTTCCTTTTGAAATTAATTTCAAGCATTTTAAGGGTTTTACAAAAAAAAGCCTAATTTCAATGTGAATTCAAAAATAATTAATATGCACAGTGCACATACAAAAAGGCTGATTGCTGAAGGAAAATTCACCTGAAAAACCTGGCTTTGGAGAACTCCATGATCTACAATCACACTGCTGCAGTACTCAGATGTTCCCTTTTTCCACATACTCTACATGATCCACACTGGATACCTAAAAATCCAGAATACAAACCTTAACAAAGAAGAACAGTCCTTGATTGCAGGATCTTAACTCCTTTCTTACAAAGGTCAAGGAAATAAAGAATTTAAAGAGTAAATCCCCATGAAATCTGTTCTACTTCCAAACTTGTTTTGTTTTCAATTATATTGAATTTATGATATTCTGTTATTTATGATATTAACAAGGCTCAGAAATGCCATTTTCAAGATTTCATAATCGCTTAAACTGTTCTATTTCCAGCATCTATATAACACACTAATTTTTTTTTTTAGGCTTTGGAATCCCAGGAAACTTGAATAAAGCAATACTTCTGCCACTCCAACTAACATCTGAGACTTTAAAGTCATTTGATGTCATTCAGGAAAAAAAAACATCCACCAGATATGACATTCCTGATGCTAACATTAAACAAGATAAAATGCTGCAACTTGACAAAGACAAATGAAAACCAAAGCATCTCCTCCAAGGCAGCAAACAGAAAGGGAAAAGTCTCCTGCAATTGACCTTAACGAAGTTACAGTGCTGGTGTATTAAACCAGACAAATCTATCTGAATAGAGTTTCATGGTTCAGAGTTACACGTGCAAAAGTCATGAAAATGAGAGTTATTCCCACAATTGTTTAACATGGTTCAGTGGCTTCCTAACACTGAGGGCATCTTTTCCTCTCCTCCAGCCAGTGCTGTTTCAGCTGTACCCACATGTGTGAGCAGTGATAAGCAATTATGGAGACTTTACAGTGAAAACTGTTAAATGAGAATTGTGACTGCAGTTCAGCAAAGTAATATTGCTTTGCTAATTAATAGTACAAAAGGCTTAGAGATTTCTTCTGAAGGGAATGCTGAGAAATTAAGCACATGCTGTTGTCATTGTACTATTTAACATGCTCTTGGTCTCAACCAAGGACATGCAAGTTTATTTTATCTGTGTTAATTACTAAAAAGCTAGAAAATCAACCTGAGACCCTGCAGTTATGCAAGATAGTCTATATTATAAATAGGACATTTACACCAACCTACACATTTTATGGCCCTTTTCTAACCCCAATTATCTATAACTTACTAGTTTGAGAAAATATCAGGACCAAGGGCATTGCACTGTTGCTTAATGATCAGAAATGATGAAATTTTAAGGTACACATTTACTACAGAGTTCTCCTGTACAATAAGGGCTAGAGCTTTTCTCCTCCAATTCCCTTCTGTGCATAAATTAAACCATTTCAGCCAAACAATGACTCTTTAGATTCTAACAGCAGCTTGATTGGGACTTTCACTATAACTATAGGGTGTTTGCAGGCCAACATGTTGAGTGAAAAGAGAACCAAGAATAATCATTTCTACCCAATATCTCCCAAAGATACTCTGAATTTTTCACCTATGAATTTCACACTGACACAGACTTAAAACATGAGTCATAAAAACCTACAGCTTCCAACATCCCAAAACTGGACCAAGCTTTTGAGACACCTCAGTACAATAAGGCAAAGAAAAGGCAGCAGCAAAACATAAGGAATCTCAAGCACTTGTCAGTTAATGTAGCATCAAAGTTGTATATTTATCCACACACAGGAAGGGGAAAGGCTATATGCTAATCTCAGCTAGGCCAATGTAAACCTGACAGCACAGATATTTGTGATTTACATCAATGCAAGTTATCAATAAGTGATAAAAGATTTATTATTAAGATGTTCAGATGATTCCCCAAATACCAACTAATAAAAATATATCTATCATGAGGCTTCCATTAGTAGTGTTTCACTGTACTTTATATGTATTAGATTAAAAGCCTCCTCTTCAAATATCTCCTGAGTAAATGCTTTCTTTCCCTCCATCACAAGAAGTAATAGATGGCAAAAAAAAACCCTGCAAGAGCTAGACAAAGTTTCCAGAGCCCAAGTCTGCAAGCACAAAAACAAAAAACCAAACAGATAAAATAAAAAATTTACCTCACTACTGTATTCACTCTACAGCTTCTCTGCTACACTCAATTAAGAGTGGTTATAAACCACAAAACAAACAAACAGCCCAAACCCAATATGTTCATTTCAAAGATCTATATTCAAGTGTCTTGTCTCACAGCCCTGGCAGAGCTGGCAGCATTTCCAGCACTTTATGCTCAGGTTGGTTTGGTGCCACCCCTGCAGACACAGGAGCACAGCTCCCACCTGGGAGCACCCAGCTCCCTTGGGGAATCCAGTGATGTGCCTCAGGATATGTCTTTAGAATCCTGAGCCTGTCAACTACAAGCCAGAAAAATTGATTACTTTGATCACAAAAGGTGCATTTGCATGAATGAATTTTTGATTGCAGCAAAAACTGTTAAGTCAGAATCCACGAAGCAGAGCAAAGAAATGGATTTGTCGCCACAGCTTCAATTAATGGTTTCAGTTCCCAGTGGCAAATCAATGTCCACCAACTCCAACTTTCTCGTCAAACACAGGCAGGCAACACCATTTATAGAACTTAAATTACAGCTCTTGTAAAATCTGGGGAGCAAGACCTAACAGGAACATCTGATTTCACCTTAGCACAACTTATAAATTATATTCTGCTCTTCTGCTCCATCCTGAAAAGGCTTTGGCTAGAAGGGTAGAATAATTCAGTATTGCTGAATGCAGAAATAAGCTCTGGGTAATTATTATCTTCAATCATATCTATGAGCTCCAAAATAAATACACCAGCTTCTCCTGTGATTTGGCCAAATCTCTACTAAACCTTTTCAGTGCAGTAAAATTAGGATACATATGGCCTAAAACAAGGTTTGAATGAAAGAACCCAGGGGCTGCACAGAGCACTGCCTGCAGAACCTGCAGTGATGGTCAGTTGTTTTAAAGAGCTTCTCAAGTAAAAACTACCAGAGAACAAGAGGAAATAAGGCACAAACTCACACATCACAGTTTATTTCCACATCAGGAACAGAAGAGCAGTGTTATAACAAAGGCCAGAGGAAGCTTTAGGGGAAAATATTAAAATATTAAGTAGTAGGGATTTTGTCATCTAATGTAATTGAGCAACTTGTTCCTTGGTAATAGCAGTTGGAGTGAGTCATTCTACTACAGCCTCTTCTGCACAGCAACTCATTTGTGTACTGTAACAAAATGGGCCAGGAACCAGGAAATTATGAAACACTGATTTCTCTTTGGCAGTTAACTGCAAAAACGTCCAAAGACCTTCACAGATTTTGTGGGAAGAGTAATGAAGCTCAGCACTGAAGACCAGGTAGTGAACATCCTGAAGGACACACCTCAGAACCCTGGAGCTTCCCAGATGGAGGAATGCACAATTTCCAGTGCTGCAGCTCTCAGTCTAAACATGCTTCCACTATACTTGAAAAAATTTATCACCACACCAGCATGAGAGAAAAGCATCTCAGCTTTCCTCAGGTGCATTTAACACAAGCAGCTCCTCACTGGATGATGCACATGGCCAGGGCAACTGTCTTAAACAAAAAGCTGACACCCAGTGGGTAAAAAGCTGACACCCAGTGGGTGTGTGTATTCTCCAGCCTGCACAGAGCCCTGCAGGCTGGGTTTGCTGGGTTTGTACAACCCTTGTTTCTTGAGTAACCTGCCATGGCAGCTGATCATGCCCATGCACAACAAACAGCAATCACCCAAGTGCCTGAGTGGTGTTTCTGCAGTGTTTGCTGCTACTTGCACCTGTTTCCTCTCTTCTGTTTCCACCCATTACCATCTACAGTGTCTGCACTGTGTACTGCAAAATAATTTCATTTTACTAATTCCTCTCAGATATGCCCTGGGCTATTGTCTTACTGTGCCCTCCCTTTTCTTCTGGGCTGTACTAATTCTGTTCCTTTGATAATACAGTGGACCTATAGTTCACTGCTTAGGTGGATTTTACTGCTCTCTACCTTTCCAATCAAATTCCCTTCTCTCAGCACCTCATTTCAAGCCTCTTTAACAGCTCCCCACTCCAAACACTCCAACCTTGACTATAAAGACATAATACAATTCTGAAAAAAAATCCTATTTGTGCTAGAAAGGCTCACAGGGTACAGGCAGAATTCCTACAATTTATGAGTGTTTTCATTTGGCTTCTCTGTGATAATCAACCCCTTTTTAGTTGTTGAAAACAATGAATTCCTGAAGAGCTGAAAAAAAACTGATAAGAAGCTGCTTTGGTACACAAAAGTGTCACTATTCAGGTCCTGAGTCTGCAAACATGACATGACTCCTGCAAAGACCTCAGGACTGGAACATTTATTGTACACCAACTGGAGAAGAGTTGTGAAATAAATAAGGAATTAGTAGTGGAATTGTCTTTTTATCTATGCATACTAAACAAATAAAAGCCATTGAAATATTTGCCTCCATTCTGCTTAAATTTGGTTTATAATGTATTTAAGATTTGAGCACATGCTTAAGTATCCTGTTAAGTCAGAATTCAAAGGAACTATTTTTAATTGTATTAGAAATCACCTGTTAGTCTGAGGCAGTGTACATAGTGTTAAGTTTATACAACTGCAGAAAAAGGTGTTTCTAGTTCCTCATCAAATAAGAAAAAAGACAGCTGAGTAAAAATCACACATATAAAATCCAAGAAAAGAATACAAAATTTCATAATTATTGTATCATATTAAACTCTCCTAAAAAGGGATAAAATTATTTGGAGGTTTTTATGAACTTTCCTCCTACATAGCCATCAGTAGAGACTGTTCCAATAACTTGTTTCTCAGTTTCTATAGCAAGCATTTTCTAATTAATGGGAAATGCATTAGCACCAGGATGAAAGCTGTCATTTATCTACAGGTGAAATATGTGAAATATGAAGTGCTTACTAGATTTGCATGTTCATGGAGTTTAAATAATGTGGAAATGCACTTTAAGGAAAACCTAAACCAAGGCTTTAGAAAAATTATTTATTCCGTCAAATAAAATGTATTAAAACAATTATAAAACTGTTACATTTGCAAACTTGATCATGTATTTCTTAACACAATATGAAAGGTTTGCTTCCCAGCAACCTGCACTCCGGTAAATACCCAGAAATGTGCTCAGAAAGCAAGAGAATTGTACAAATGGAATAAGGTCATTAATGACAGAGAAGAGCCAATATCTCAGTGATGTAAAGAAATGCCTCAGTAAGAATGTGTGCATACCCACAGGAGCACACACAGCCTCAGGTGGCATGTGAAGATGTGCTGGCTCTTGAATACAAACATGTTTCATCACTAGAAACCATTCTGGTACCAGTTAATAAATTAAAGCAAGTCAAGGCCAGATGAGATAATCAAACAAGAGTCTTTTGACCTAAAAAAAAAAATTAAAATGTATTTGAATGTCAGCTTTTTGTATTTAAAACTGAATTGAGGGTTGTTTTGCTGCTTGTTTTGTCTCCTCTGCCTCTCTCCCTTTCTGGAGTAGACAGAACAAGCTGAAATGGCAAAAGCACTTTTATACTGTTATAAAAAGAAATATATTCAGGTTGGACTTCTAAGGGAAAAAAAAAAAAAAAAAGCAGTAGCCTGACAAACTAGCAAGTGTGGAAAATGCCACTTTGTGAGAACTCCCAAACTCATAATGCCATTATTACAAGACACAATATTCCCTGTTCCAAGATGTACAACACCTGCTCTATGGCACATAAAACAAATTTCCTGCAATATCCACCACATTTCTCATTGTGAGATCTTATTACAGCTCATGGAAGAGTTCTGTTGAATTATTTCAATTTTGTATTATAGCAATCAAAATACAGTAAAAATGAGGGGCTACAGTCTATGGCAGGAACATACAAATAGTCTGACAAAAATCTCCATACATCATCTGCTCCATCTCCCGTGCTACTGAAAATCAAAAATACCCAAGACAACCCCTGACAGATGTTTTCTTAATAGTTCCTTAAGAAAAACTCTCTAAGGATGCCCTACCACACACCCAGGTGCCTGTTTCTACTGCTCCACTCTTTTTACAGTGGAAAAGTTTGGGGTTTTCAAATACCTGTGTTATATCTTCTTTCCTACAATTAAAGCTGATTACTTCTTGTTCTAGCCTCAGAGAATAGAGAAACAAAGAAATCAGAGTCCTCTTTGCAGCATCTTTTACAGACTATATATTTGTTACCGGGGTTTTCTTCAGCCTTTCTTTCCTAGAGCAAAATAATCTAATTTCCTCAACCTTCCCTCAGAGGTTAGATCTGCTGAACTTCTCATTTCTATGTTTTCCTTCCATATTTCTCTCATTCTTGTACATCTGTCTTAAAGGGTGAAACTCAGGATCGCACCCATGTCCTAGCTGAAGGGTCAAAAATCCCAGGAAAAACAAAGCAATGTCCCTCCCTAATGTTAGATGCAAAATTCCAGTTAAGACATCCCAAAATAAGTTAGCTCCTTCCCCAACCCCCACCATTTTGTTGAGAGCACTGCATTTTGTCCACATATTCCATATATTCAGTTTACAATATGCTGCAACCACCAGATCTGGTTTTGCTGACCAGCTGTCAGGCCAAATATTCTCCATTATCTGTGAGTTTCCTTTGTTGCACTTGCCTGTTTGATGCTTGAGTCCAGTTCTCTGCTTTAAAATCATGTTGAGCTCAGTAGTACAAACAAAATTACTGATGAGAGAAGACAATAGGCTTTGTGATTTCTTTTGGGGAAGGTGATCCAAAAAAAATATTAGCAGAGACAACAGCATTTGAAAGTGCTTAAGGAAAAAACAAATGGCTGATCATGGTGGAAAAGACACACAGGAAAACTGTACCAACAGGTCTGCCAGTGGAACAGGGGAATAAAATGCAGGAGGTATTAAACAAGCTTCTATTTGGTGTAGGATCAGAGGAGAATAAGGAAAAACCTCACAGAGTACCCCAGCCTGCTGAACAGAGGGGACCAAGTGTGGATCCCAATAAAAGGGGCAGGAAAAACTGATGAGGAAACTGCAGATCTGAACAAAGAGAAGGTCTCTAAGCACACGATATGAAACAAGAGAGATTGCTGTTATATGCAAAAATCTGGTCACTGGATACACAGGTAAAGAAAAAAGGGATTGAAGGTGAAGGAGTCACAGGAACTAAGCTGAGACACAGCCCAAGGATGCATCCCAGCCGTGCAGGGGGGCACGTGCTGCCCATCACTCAGCAGGGAGGACACTGAGCACAGGCATGAGCAGCTCCCAGACAGGCTGTGGCCAGCCAGGGATATGGCAATTACAAGTCAAATCCATCCCCACTCACTTTTTGCCTCCATCTGTGTGCTTACAGCAAGGCTGGTATTGTAAAAGGCACCTGCACTTAGGTCAATAACTCTTGCACTGAAAAAAGTAGGAACCTCTCCACTATAATCTGAGAATCTTTCCAAAGATGACAAACACATGCTTTTGACCTGTAAGGTTTGCAGAGAGACACTCTGCAGAACACCAGTTCTCCATAAACAGGCTTTTCATTGCAGCTATACTGCAGGACAACTGGAGAAGAGAATATGGAAACAACCAGGGGCTCCTAAGGGCATTGGAACTGTTATGTAAAAGAAAAACTGTAAATGGATTTCCTTGCTGCAGCACACTTTTAGAGGCAGAGATGTGTACTGAGGTAGAAAACTATTTGTCTCTGCCTGCAAGAGCTCTGTATTATTTTTCTCCTCTATGTCAGTGTGGTGATCTCTTGGATACAGACTTAAAGAAAGCACTTTCTATAGAAACAGACTGTGTGAGCCTAGAAAATTCTTAGTGTGTTACTCATATTGTTGATCTCATAAAGCACAAAGAGAAACTGATTATTGTTTAGAAAGACTCTCAAAGCTTATTCATCAGAAGTGTGTGCATATATAGGTGCCTCTCTATAGACACATGCATAATCATACACAGTGCATATAATTTTTAAATGTCTTACATTCTCTATATTTCAGCTTAATTTCTCAACATATTTATTTCATTTTGTGGCTACAACTGAAAAGAAAAACACCTTCTCTTGCACAAGAATTTACATCAAGCAAAAATCCTGTCAAAATCTCTACCATCACTTAAAGTGACGTGCAAAGAATTTGCCTCCTTTTTGCAGAATTAGTCTGCTAATCATCATTATATTATAAGCCCTTATTAGGTCTTGGCAATGCCCATGGTTTATCTTTAGCCCAAGCCATTGTGCCAACTCTTTGTAAAAGGAAACTCTAAAAGCTGATCCTGTTACTGTAAATGCACTTCAGTACACAAATAAAATAGAACTCCATCTCAGACAACCACTGTCTTGAGGTCAGATGTCATGCATGCTAACACAAATTTAATACAGCACAAGAAACAGATAGCACTGTTAAGGTGCAGCCAATTTACCTGTGCCCTGCCATCCTGCTGGACATGGGAGGCAGCAGGACGTGGTGAAGTTGGTGTTTCATGGAAGATCTCAAAAGATCTCTCCAAGACACAGGGCTCAAATACTGAGTGCTCAAGGTTGCATTTTTGCCCCTGGGAAAGAGAAGGGTGAACATTAACTGTTTTTCATCATCAAGTGCAGTGTAATAATGATACCAGGCACTTTCTCAGACTCTTCTATTCACTGGAATTTGGTCTAAATTAAATGTTTCTGGTAGCAGCATACTGAAAAGACAACCTCTGGATGGGAAGCTGAGCCTGAGCATTTTTCCCTCCACAGTGCCTGGCACATGATGTTACTGTTCTATGCCAAATGCTGTCCTACTTAATTATGTTTTGATTTCCAAACATTTTCTCCACTGCTCCCTCACTGGACACCACTCTGGTCCCCATTTCAGAAGGCTCTGTAATGTCACTGCATCTCTAGACAGACCTTGTATTCCTTCCAGAATCAGCCATCTCAAAAAGTTACTTACACATTGGGCTACAGTAAAACTAAGAACTACAGAAATGTAAAATAACACTATTCTGTAGGATTATGAGTTTGGAAGAGAAGTAAAAAAAAAACCCCAAAAATAAAAAAAAAACCCAATCAGGCACATTTGAGTTGCATATCATAGACTAAATAAACCAATATTAAACACAGTACAGCAGACACTGAATCTGTATAATCTGCATGTATCTACCTCAGCAAGGATTGCCAAGTTTCTTTTGCTCATTGCACAGAAGAGTCAAATAGTCCCTTAAGAAGTAAATTTGACACATTAAATTTGGTTATAGTAAAAGGATTAATCTGTGCACCCCCCACTGATCATTAAATCCAATTTATCACAGCAGATACAAATCTGCGAAAAAATTCATTTTCCAAAGCAAATGAGATTTTTCATTAAGAAAATCCCAGCCTTGTGAGGACAGAGCACACATTTCTAGGCATCGCAAAGTTCTCAGATGACTTTGATCAAAGCAGGTCAATAATTGATCTAACCAGCACTCCCTTGACCTGCTAGGTATTCTTCCTGCATCTAAGTGAGTCTCAAGGTAAATGCTTTTTTTTTTCCTTCATGTGAAAAAACCCTCATCCCAAGATCACAGCAAATCACTTCCATTCAGATGACGACAATAGGAAAAAAACAAAAACAAATCCAGTTGGTACAAGTGAAAGAAAAGCCTCACAACTCCCAAGCAGCAAGGTTTGAGCTGAGTGATGGCAGTGAGCAGGGCTGGAACTGCACTGGTGATGATGGAAGTGGGCAGTGGAAAGGCACCAAGGGCATGGTGCTCACATAAACCAGCCCCACTCACCCAACAGCACAGGAGGTCAGAGTGAAGAGCAATGCAACTCCTCAAAAACCAGTCCTGCTCTCTCTTTCCTTCACTGCCTGTCACTTCCCTCTGTGATCACCCATGATATTAAAAATCAGAGGAAGGGCTAATTTCACAAAGGCAACTGCTAAATTTAGCTAACTTCTGTTCACATGCCACATGCTCACAGAGATTAAAAATATGGTGATGGCAGGTGGAAATAACTACAGCAAAGAGTAAATAAACCCAGCAGCAGGCACAGTCCTCCCTCTTGACTTCACCTCCAAAATCTGCATCTACAAGGAGGAAAAGAAGGCAAAAACACACCAGTTTTAGCAAAACTTAATGATTTATAGTTTAAAAGATGTTGAAAATTATACAGCAAAAATTATTAAGAGGAAGCAATTTCATCATAGTGCTTTGCTTCTCTAGCTTAACTTTGGCTGTGGAAGGAGATTCATTAATTTCTGCACTAATTTGATATATTTTTCTTTCTTTCCTGGCCAAAGTTAACTCTACATGTTAGAACTCACCTTTAAAAAATAGGGGAGTTAATTTTCAACCTTGATAGCTGGTAAGATAAATGTTAAAAAATAAGAGATGTTTGTCCTGGCTGAGCTCCCCCTTTAGCATATCTGATATGTGAATTCATCTCAAGAGTGAATTAACTCCGGGGTCTAATGAGGCCATGTCAGGACAGTTTCCAAATGCATTTAGCACACATGCAAGTAGGAGATGTCCATTCCACTTTTCTCCCATTTATGCAAGAAGTTACTGTCACTGTACAGGCAAATTATCCTATTAATGAGGAGAACAGGCACACAAGGGAGGGATGCAAACAGCAGCTCACCAGCACTGCACCCAGGCACCTTTTCTCTCCCTGCAATCTCTTCCTTAAAGTTCCTGTGATGCAGCTCCAGGGGAAGCCAGGCTCCAAGGGGTCCAGCTCATTCCCTTCATAAATCCTGCTGACATTTAGGAGGATAGAATGACAGTTTAAGCCATTTTTCGTCCCTGTCTAGTGGCTTGCACTCTCCCTGGGGCCCTGGCCCAGGATGCTCTGACAGAGGGCTCTCTGTCTTGCCTGACAGAGTGAGAAGTGGGCATCTCTCTGCTCCAAGCACAGAGGAATCCTTGCAGGGCCACACTGGACACCAGCCCTTGCCACCAGCAGAAACATCTGGACTAGGGCTGCAGCCCTGCCCGCAGGTCTGAACAAAAAATGTCATTTTGCCTCCTTGCAGAGAATGTCTGACACACCAGTGAGAGCCAGCAGCACACAGATCAGCAAAGGAAAGTGTGTGAGGGTCTGTGCTATAACTCCTGCTCTATATGAGTAACAAGGAGGGCTCTATAAGTGATGAGATGTGCATGAGATACATGAGAAGAAGGGAGCCAACATCTGGCACTTATCTAATTAGCAACTGGATGTGGCTGCTGTTTCAGAGATCTACAGCTCAAAATCCCTTTTTATTGGTGCAAGAAATGCCTGCATGTACATGAGGGGAAGCAGTTATACCATGACAAATTTTGGAAAAACTGGTACTTTTCTGCTGAAAGCATCTGCACTGTAAGTAAAGGTATCATATATTTGTTTAACTAGCTTGGTAAGAAGGCAATATATAACATCCCTGAGATCATCATGAGAAAATTTAGCATTTCTTGAGGTTCAGATGGCTTTTAGAGCATAAGGGACAGACACTGGCCACCTCTTCATGCAGCACTGCATCCTGCCAGCTGCCACAACTTGGGGGCCCAAGGCAGACCCCAATCCAGCACACAAACCAGGGGCAGGTGGGAAGGGCTGTCTGCTGCAAGGTTACTGCTCCTTCACACAAAGCACTCAAGTCAAAATCCTTGCTATCATATCCAGGGAAAGCTTTAAGGGCATTACAAAAATAAAGTCATTTAAATGTTGTGTTTTGAAGGCTCAGACATATTATGGAGGATTGGAGATGTCTGAAGCAGATCAGAGCCTATTATTCAGGAGTAGGAAGAGAATATTTGACCATGCAGACCACCATGCCAAATCTTATCTGCCCAATGACATCCAGTCTGACCTACCACCAACCCCACCATCAGAATGAAAAGAACCCTTAAATCCAATGACTTAGTGTAGAAAACTTTGGAATCAGCTGTGCTTTTGGGTTTCCCTGTAATGATATCCCTGCAGATACTGGCACGTTGCAGCACACACTGCACGAGCATTAGGCAGAAAGTTTCTGCCTTTGCCAAGGCTCTCAGAGGAAAAACAAGGTGGTAAATCCAAGTGCTAGCATGGGAGTCTGTTCTCTTTAATTAGTTAAACAAACAACTTGAAAAGCTTCAGGGAAATAAAGACTTCTTTGCTGTTACACTTCAGTGCTACCTTCAATGTTGTTGTCCAAAACCCACTGCATTATTCTATTGTAGCAATATCAAAAATATTTTAAAAATCCATAAAATAATCCCCCAAGCCAAAATCAGAAGAAATCCACCCTTCTGACCACTTCCTTCCCAGACACATCTATGAGTTTCCTGGAAAAAATGGGCTAGCAATTCAATCCAAAAGCTAGCAATCCTCATCTAAATGCTGCCAGACTTGGTTGCCCCATCAGGATAAAGAGATATGCACTGGCCTTTCCTTAGAATGACCAACCAGCTGCCCTCCCTAACAGAAGCACTAATGTAAGCCAAAAGTGCCACCTGATCAATCCACTGTTGTATGCAGTAGTTCTTTTAAATATAACCAGAGCCATAATCCATATGCATTATAAAAAATCATATATACAAGAAAAGGATACAAAAAAAATCAAACCCACCCTTTAAAGTAATAGGAGGCAACAGAAATGTGAATCACAGAGCATGTGTGAAGCAGCTTTCTTACAAGAATTCTTACACTTAAAAATCCCTGTATGCACAATATGGTTTACAGTTATTTACATAAAGATTAATACAGAGCTATACATATAGTACACTAAATTGTTTGCTCCAATATTGTCTTCAGATACTAAGAGCAATCAAGAAAATATTTTCAAGATAAATTGGCATTTGACAGGGGGAAAATTGCTCTTGAATCATTACTAAAAAAGAAAGGCTATTATAATGAAAGAATTGCTTTCAAGCCTTTTAATTATGACAAAGAAAATACTTCATAGCATTTCATATGCTGAAATATTTTTTGATTCATGGCAAGCCATGAGAATGGTCATTTTGCCAAGACAGTTATCTACTGAAATCTGAGACATAATTATGGTCAGTGAAACTCCTAATCTTGAAGGACCTGAGATTTAATTCTTTGCACACCCAATCTCTCTCTCTGGATTTCCTCCATGTTACATTTGGCACAGTTAACTCCAAGTGGGGAACAGGTCCAAAGAATTCTGTCCCTCTGAACTGGGATGAGGAAGGGTTACTCAGTGCCTCCTACAAGAGACACATACTGTGTTCACCTTCACCTCCTGTGTGCTGGGACATGAGGCAATGCAGAGACAAAAACCCATCCCAGGTGGGCTCCCAGGCACAGGAGGCAGGCAGGGAATGGTGCAGGTGCTGACAGCACTGGCAGACCCAGGCACAGCCCTCACTCTGCTGCCAGTCAGTCCCTACAGGTTCATCAGAGGCAGCAGGACAGGCCAAGCCAAGGAAGAGCAGCTCCCTTACCCTGCCTTTGGAATCACTGCAGTGATGACAGGACAGGGCAGAAATGACTGGGAGTAACTGTGCCACTGCCAGTAAGGCAGGCTCATATTCCAGGCACACCACATTTGTATACACAACAAATATAAATGGATTAAAACATCATTTTTGGAGTAGATTGCTGGCAGCAAGGACTGAACACAAGATCTGAGCTAAATTACCCAGATCTCTTAACTCAAACACTGCAGCAGACTCACAGCTCCATGTGGCTGGGCACCAGGGGGAGAAAGAACCACCACGTCTTCATGAGTTACTGCCTGTAAACAATACACTGTGAGAAGATGGCATCCAATAAATTATATCCTAAATCCCATGGTTACAAACTAGAAGCCTGAGGCAGTCTGGAATGCAGTCACTCTCCATTCCAGATCAATCCATGAAGTCTGGACTCTGTATCACTCAGAAAGTGAAATGCAGCCTTTTCTGGTAACAATTGCTACTTCTCAGATTTCAAACTATAATGATAAAAAAAACCAATCTTATTGGGATGCTATTTCACCTGGAAAAAAATTTCAGCTTTGTCTGGAAGGTGTAAAGGAAACAGCTTCTTTGGAACTTATAGTCTTCCCTAATTAGAGACTGAACTGAAATCTGGTTTTATCACATGGAAAGGTCCCTGATTCCTGCATCATTTTGAAAAGTGCTGTTATATTGTTTTCAGAGAACCATCCAACACATATTGCATAAACAACTAAGCTGACAGGGTGTTCTCATGACAGAGAGTTTGAGATGACAGAGCATCATGGAGCATACAAGTATATTCCAAACTGTTGCCATATGCTTCTTTCCCAAAAGCAAGGAAAGAAAGTGAGAGTTTCTCCCTAAGACAGATCCTGCTATAAGTGGGTTACAGTCCCAGCCAAGCACTTCTGCAAACCTGCTTCAAAATGAACTAAACCTTAAGTGAAAGTAATTGGATTGTGTCCATCCAACTCCAGTGCACATTTAAAAATACTAAAGCTAGAAAGGCTGCACGGGGCACTTGGAGTCCCTGATAGAGGCTTTTCATCGGAGCATCAAGAGAGAATAACATAATAATATCAATGCCAGTGTTCCTTCCTACACAATTATTATTATATTATATTATTATTAGTCTCTGTGACAATGTTTTAGTGGGTCCTATTATTTCTTCTTCTCATAAACACCACAAATTATTACATTTATAAATTTAAAAGTTAATTTTAAAATGTCATCACATTCTACTTCCTAATTTAAGATATTGTGTAGGCGAGTGGGACTGAAAGTTTGAAGCTTTGCTCCTATTGTAAAAAGTCTACTAGTCTTTTCTCTTTTTTGGGAGTCATAGAGTGCCTGCAATTTGCACTAGATTGATTTGATATTGACAAATGCTGAATTATGAAACCCTATAGGTAAAAAGAGGTTCGAATCAATGTAATTTAGTAGCTGCTATGAGTGCCAGTATGAGGATTCTCATTTTGGCAATCATACAGTAAAATAATCAATATTTAATACTATTACTAAAAAAATACTGGCAAGTTATATCTTTCAGCCATTTTATTCATTCAAGTAATTCTCATATTTATTTCTGATAGGAGAGGAAAAAAAAGCTATTTCATTTCAAACACCCCTTTGAAAAAAATTAATTGCAGAACACTACTGGGCAGCATTTCTGATATTTTCTCCCAAAAAGAAGAAATTGAGATCTTAGCTACAGTACAGGGTTAACTAGTTTGCATCAGAAGAAAAAATGCCTCATTTTTAGTAGTAAGGCTATGGTCATTAATCTGCACAAATATGTGGAAGCCATGTTACATATGCCTGCACAGCAGTTGTTGTGAGAGAAAAAAAGAAAAACCACCAAACTTTATATTGTAGTGACCTGGGTCATTAAGTTTTGAGAGCAACCATCTCCCTCTACTAACCCCCAAACTATCCCCTTTTCTCCCTGTCCCTTCAGTTCATCCCACACGTGATGTCCTTCATGTAAATCTTAATAGATTTATTGGCAGAAATGTTTTGGACTCTTGGTGAACTCTGTTGTTTGCAGTGGGAGACCATTTGCAGGTGCTTCAGGGGAGCTCCATTGTTTGGTGTGAAAGGAGAGCAAATGGAAAGTGTGGTGTTCATTAAAATGGATCACACAGCCAAGAATCAACCTCTTCCTCATTCATGTGGATGCTGATTTTTTCCATTTCTGCTGCACTGAGCTTATCACAAGAGAGTGCACCAGCAGCTGCATCTATGATATTCAGATTCCTTAGCAGAGCTGATGAAATGTCCCCTTAATTGTGTTTGCTTTTTGCTTCCAAGTGACAAGAATAAAATGTATTCTCTGCACTCACTGCTTCTAGCCACTGAAAGCTCATGTTCACAAAGAACAACTAATTTCTTCTCCTTTCTTGCCCCAAAAAGATATATTAGCTGTCTTTCCTTTACAATAAATTTAAATTGAATTTAATAGAAATTTTCTATTAAGTTTTATTTACTTTTCCTACTAAAATACAAAACAAAATCCCAGCTATTGATTCTTTACTGTTTTGAAATAAAATTGTATAAGCTTTTTTCTTTGGTTTCAAAAAAAACAGTCCAAGTAGGGACTTAGGATGAAGATTTAGTAATTTACTACGTTATTGCTAAGTACTAAATTTGCTTCAGTTCTTGCCTGCATAAGTGTTAAGAGATATTTGAGATTCTAATTCTGAAAAAGAAGTCCTAATGTTTCCAAAGTATTTCAGCCCAGGCTGAAGCTTAATGCTGAGGTTAGTTCATCAAATCAGCTAGCTAAGAGAGTAACATCCCTGATAAAGCAAAAACACTGGATGGTCACAAACAAGGCTCAGGTCTAGAAATAAAGGAAAAACTCTGTGAGACCAAAAGCTGGGATTTTCCACAGAAGAGAGGCAGATCCTGTGGGAGAGATGTACAAAACTGGTGGTTTGTACAATTAATGTAATCAATTATGGTTCTGCAGCTCCAGGCTGGACATCACACCTCCAGTCTGGAATATCTCCACACCTCTCCCAGATGCAGCCAGGACTGAATGCCTTCAATCATGTCCTGTCCTGCAGGAGCAGCAGAGCACAGGGGCAGCATCCCCACTCAAAACAGGCTTAGACAAACCATCTGCCCAGCCCTGGCTGGCCACAGCTTGATATTAGTTAATTCTCCCTGTTGAAAACCTTGCCTGAAGAGTTTCCAGTAATGCTACAGAATTCCAGTGGCAGCCTGGGTATTCAGCCAAGTGAGAAATCCTTAAGACAATGCTGTCACTCCTGAGAGCCCAAGGTAAACACAGCTCTAAACTCTGGACAATGAGGCAAGCATCTGGAATTTGGTTTCTGAATTGCCTGGTTGGCTGATTTGCTTAATATTAATGCAAACCTAAAGGAAACCTTGACATCAGGGCTTCTCCAACAATAGCTGAAAAGTTTCTGATAACTGGGCTGTCAACCACAGAGACAGGAGCTTCAGGAGAGGAGAACTTCAATGCAAAGCCTGGGGAAGCCAATATCAGGTTGCATCCCTTGAGCTTCAGGTCTTATTTAAAAAACAAAACCAACACACCCACACCAACAAACAAACCACAAAAAAACCACCAAAAAACAAAACCAACAACAGTGTTTGAATCTGCTAATTTGTATAACTCAGAATAATGACTGGCAAGGAGCAGTGACTCCCTTGTTACTTCATCTCTTGGCCAGACAGACCCATCATCCTCTCTTGCACTATTTCTTGTGATCATTGGGACTGAATTCAGCAAACGAGACTTGAATTTATATTTGCTGGGCTAGTCAGTTAAGACTAGGAATGAGACCATGGCAAACAGAAGGAATAGAAAGGAAAAGCTTTTCTCTTCCAGTTTTGGTACAGCTGCTAGACCATCTTAAGCTCTGTCATGTAACTTTTCTCACCCTCAAATTATATAAACCCAGACACACTTCAGTGTTTTTCCAGTGCTTTCAGCCACTTTCTGAAATGCTTTTTTGCTGCTGAAAGGCTTTTCATGTCTGAATAGAGCTGGTGAAAGAGAAGAAATGCAGGTGTCCAGCTAGATGTGCATAATAAGCAAGTGAGTTAGAGGTAAAATTTGCACCCAGATTCTGCATAGGAACAAGCTCTACATGATTGATCCTGGTGGCAGTAGTGCTTCTACTTTCACTTCAAACCATGGCCTGTATGAAGGGGGTTATTTTCAAATATTTACATTCCTTAGTTTGTCTTTAGTTCAGGTTTGGTGAATACTCTTGTAAATAGTCACAGATGGTACAAACTATCAGCTCCATTTATGCTCGTGCTGGACACTTCAGAAATGGATACAAACCACTACAACAAACAAAACAAACACGCCAAAAAACACCAACCTTCCCAAAATCCAACCAAAATCAACAACAAACTAAATACCCCCAGCCCCAACTCCTGCCTTTGGTGTTCTATAAGAAATTAGCCTAAAACAGACACTGACCATGAGAGATCAGCTGAGTCCCACCAAGGGAATAAAAGATGACACTGCACTCTGAGGAGGGATGCCAGTAGTTGGCTGTTGTAACCTTCTAATTATTTTAAGGTCTGCTGAAAAGATTCAAGTCCTGTATCTGCCACCTGTGTGAGAACACAGCACCCAGCAGCTGTTCAGCAGGAGGGTGACATGAACACCATGACTGGCAGCTGAAAGTGAGTGCTGAGAGCATTTCTCCCCCAAGAGAGAAGTTTGCATCTTGCTCCAGAGCAGGACTCTGCTGAGCTAAGCTGTACCACCCCACCCAGCACAGCTCAAGAGAAGGAGGTCACAGCCACAGCAATATTTTTTGATCATGGTCCTCTGTGGACTAACCAAGTCCCACCTTTTAAATCATGGCACTGGGAGCACCAGAGCTTATCATATTCATATTAATGGCATATTTAGTGCTGCTACCAGCTCTTTCCTATTGAACAAGCACCTCTAAACTCACCATTTGCCATTCTCCATTTCTCTGCCTGACCCTCCGTGAACAGCAAATTAAAAACTGCGTCACTAAGGCACCAAGATACCAGAAACTCCCCCACTGTCACAAAACTGCTGAAAGTAGTGCCATGAATAGAGAAAAGCTTCAGACTCCTGTGTCTACCTAACCAGGTCAGAAGGAAGCAAGCAAAGGAGCAGCCAGCCCTCAGTCCCGAGCTGATCTCACTGCTATCTTGTTGACAAAGCAGAACAAATGGCTGCTGTTCAAAGTAGATCCCTGAGGGAATGGGTAAAATCCCAATTCTCATACCTGGCAGCTGCTATTTCACCAAAGGGTATATTGCCATCTAGCAAAGGTTAGAATCATTTTCAGAATGCTCAGCTCTTGCTCATCTGCAAAAGACAGATTAATACTGAGTGCATGCTATACATATTCGACAAAAGAATATTCCAACATGTCCATTTGCATATTCAGGAGGAAGGCTAGAGTAGAAATTTTCACACACTTCTCCCTCAAAAACAAATCTTCCAGAGTCCCATTTGCTACAAGTTAATGTGATTTAGAGAAAAGAGCAATCCCTCAACCCAGCTCTGGGATGGCCTGGATGTCACAGAGCATCCCAGCACCCGGCCACAGCACCAAACCCAGACCAAGGTGCCAACTGAAAATGCACATCCTTCAAACTGGTACCTTATAAAGGGGTCAGTGCCACCACTGCCACAACATAAACTGAGAGATGCAGGCATCACCTCCTGTACTTAAACAGCAGCAGACCGTGAACAAGCTGGTATTGCATGACATAAAGTGAGATACAACAAGGATTAAACTACACACTGCTACAGAAAAGTCTGGGACATTTTTTTAAATTACAAAATGTGACTGTTCATCCAGGAAGCCTTCAGTTTTGCATTTTCAAGTGTCAATTCAGATTTTATGTTCTGTCATAAATCTCAGCCATTTGTTCAGCTACATGGCCTCATGCACAGATTTTAAAACATGCTTTTATGTAAGTGTCCAGCACACAGACTCCAGCTAGCCTGAAAGACAGGAGTTAACTAACAACTATGAGGTCAGGAAGGTTTTATAATTCTTTCAGCTACTCCTCCTTTGATTGAAACTATTAATGGAATTATAAAAAATTAAAATTTAGGCATTCTGATCACCGGTTGCTGCAGTCCTCCAAGTGGCAGCTTAGTATTCATCTATCATCCTTCACAGGTTGCACAAAATTCAGTAGGTAACGGCAGATAGAGATCGAGAAAACTCAGAAAGAAAAGTGTTTTAACAGCTTCAAGCTATTTCTACATTGCCATGCTGTATGAAGGCGTTGCTGATAAAAAGAATGCCATATCAGTCTTTCAGCTAATATGAAGTTATACAACTGAATTGAATAAAAAAATGAAAGTCTTAGTATCTGTCAGTTAAGTATTAGCCTGAGTTAGTCTCAGAAGAAGATTAAAGTTTAATGGACTGTTTTGATCATGCAGATGTAATGTGAGCCCAATTCACGCTTGCTTTGCTATAGGATTTTTTTTTCATTATTTTTTTAATCTTATCCTGGGGATTTGTTGTCCTGATATGAATTGCTCATGGAAGAAACCAAGTTCAGGTCTCAGCTGTAAGACTGCATTGGCCTTACAGAATCTAGGAACAGTGTTACACATTTCTGAACACAATTAATGGTGATTTAGAAGCTTGTTCACAGGCTGACAAAGAAATAATCAAGATTGAGCCTTTTTTCCAAATCAGAAGAAAGCAGGCTTTTAAAATCAATGGCAGCCAAGAAAGTGATGACTAATCCTCCTCAGTCTCAGTTCAGTTGTAATTATTTTGTAGTACAAATATTTGATGTATGTAAAATACTGTAAATTACATAACTGATTAACTATTTCTGTGAGATCTCCCATCACAAACCGATAGAATATCAGCAAATAAACAGCAATGCTAGAAAATGAGGAGATAGCAGAGAATAAAACAGTTTCTTTGCCTCAGTGCTGATCACAGAGCTATCCAGCACAGAAGTCTCATCAGTGGATTTTCTTCATTGAACAAAAGCACATTTTGTTTACATTATACTGCAGTGTCACTGGTATATATAGTGGTAACTGCTGATCAAACTGGTTGATTATCCTCAGCTAACTTCATGTAAAATAGTTGGTGAAGACATTTAGAGAGAGAACTCACCCCCAGACTGACCCCCAACTATGCAAAGCTAGGGATGTATTCTGCCTCTTCATCTGTGCTTGATTCTTTGTCACCCCATCTTCAGCACATTCATTATCTCTGTGACTTGGCTGCTATCAATACTTCCGTGCTTTCGATTTACTCAAGACAAACTTCCAAGGAAACAAATGTCTGAGTGAGATAATACTGCTCAGTGCAGTGTATGGGAAAGTAGGTAGCCAGAAGATTAATTGCAGGTTTTTAAAATAGAGTAGGAAAAGAAAGAAAAAAATACAGGAATAAACTTTCAGTGATCTGGTGAAGAAAACACTGTTACAGAACCTCCGTGTATTCCATATTCATCAGTTCTCTGGGAAATGGAACAAACATCAAGATGCCAACGGCAGATAAATATAAGTCCTTCTTAAACAATAATAAGCATATAAACCCTCAAGAGGAATACAGGAAAATGAACAGTTAAAGCAACCACTTGGTGAAAACCCATGCAGACAAACTTGTATCATGCACAAAAAAACAGCAAGTGCAGACTCAATTCGGGTAATTTCTTACAACTTGGAATCATTCTGAAAAGTGGTGCAGTGTGACCAACAAAAAAAGCAAAATAAGACTGGCAAATACTTGTCACTTCTGAAAACTCCACTGACTGGAGAAACCAGTGTTTCTGAAGGATTATACAGCAGATTTTGTGTCAAACAAAACAGATTGCTGTACCCGTGAGGGCTTTAAGATATCACACTGCTGTGTGTGCCCTTGACACAAGGAGCAGGCTGATGCAAAGGCTGGCCCTGAACACTGGGGTTTCTAAAAGTATGCACTGATAGGTTTTTACAGAATCAGAACCCTGGAGGTGACAAAAGAAATGATCAACCTACACCCAGCCAGAGGGATTTTGGCAATACATGCTCCCTGCAGAACACTCCAAATGTGGCAATCTTAGTAACATTTAAAACTATTCTACCAGTAAAATTATGGTTTTTCTTCAGCTGGAGTTAACAAAAGTTCATGGAAAAGTATCCTGAAAGAAAAAGACATTTCAAGATTAATAAGGCAGTTAAGCACCTTTAAAAGACTCATGAAGATATGAATGAGAGATCCAGAAATGCAATAGCACTGTGTTTATTTCCATGAAACAGAGCATTAGAGCAAAGGGTGATACTCACAAAAGATCTTTTATAGTTGGGAAAGGCCTACTGTATAATTTATACACCACGGGCATCTTTTAGAGTAATTCAAAGTTTATGTACCTTTACAATGTCTTTACACATAAAAATTATATACAAGCCATCTTCAGAGTTATAAACAAGGCATTTATGGCAAAACAAGCAAACTTTCTTGGAAGGATTATTCTATTTTAACATATTAAATATAGTGAGAAGGTTATCTAATTTGTTCTCTTTCTTTTCAAACACAGCTTCTTTGCCTGAGCCCTAGAGAAGCAAATATATTTCTGAAACAGGTAATTTTTAAAAGAGTCAAATATCAATGACATATTAAAAATTCATCTCATTTTTCAAGAGGAAATAAAAACAGCTAAGTGGCTTGTTCATCATCAGCACAGGGAAAAAAATTAGGTAAAGATGGAAGAAAAGAGAATAGCAAAAACTTCTCCTTTTAGTGATATGGTCTCCTGGTTTATGTATAATTTTCCTCTTACTAACCTCAAATTTGAGGGGCAGATTCCAATGCACACTTTTAGCAAGTCACACACATTTTTTTTTTACACACTCCTTTTCAGAGCTCTGCTCCCCCTGCCCAGCAGCTGCAGTTTGGGCAGCAGCAGTGCCACAGGGCCAGGCTGCTGTGGCCAGCTGGGATCCCTGCTGGAGTCACTGCCCCTTCCAAACTCAGTTATTGCAGCACAGCACTGGCAAAATAGAGGAACACCATGGGGACCTCAGTGCACCACCAAAACTCAATGAAAAAATCAATCTCATGCAAATACAACCTGATTAAATGGTAATGATTAATGATAATGAAGAACTTGCTTATTCATCTAAAAGCTCATGTATTCGGGTTAAACTTTATATTCGACTAAGATCTTGAAAAAGACCTTGGAAAAAACTTGATTTTTAAGGCACTGCACAGTAAGACACACCTTATGAAGTAGTACAGACATGGCAAACAACTTCATCAAAGAAAAAACTATTATTATCCAATTCTGGTATGCTGCTCTTACCAAGCAATCTGAAATCACAACAGCTTATCAGTATGAGAAGAAAACATCACTGGTAATTTATTGACATTTGAGACAACATGTCTGTTCTTATTAACTGAAGAGTAAAAAATATCACTGACATCTTAATGCCATTAATGATTTCAACTAATGCTTAAAACAGGAGCTCTCTACCAACTCCTACACAGCTTTTCCTGAGGGTGCTGAAAATTCACTATAAACAATTCCAGTTCCAACAGATCTGCTGTAACAAATCTGCACTCAGCAAGGGACAGTTAACTTTCCTTTGTACAGAGCAGTACCCAACACACCACACTGACAACAAAAGTGCTGCAAGTTCCACACTGGGACTGTTTGGTCTCTGAAATTCAAGTTGATAAGAGAGCAGTTCTACTACTGCAAATCTCCCCAGGCTGCTTCCAGGGCATCCACACTACCCAGAACTACTGAAGATAGAATCCCACTCTGTTAAATGCAGTCCTTTCCCTCCTGTGAGTCTGCTGACAATTATTTATTGAGTACTCCATTAACAGCCTTCCAGAGCCATCTATGCCACTAATATCAGAAGTAACAGAAAGGTTTAGGCTCCCACTAATGAAATATAATGCATCATAAAATCTCAAAAGAAAGATTTTGAAGTGGGTACAAAAGTACCACAGAACCCTGCCCCTTGTCAACTGCTTGAAGAAAATATTTCATCTCTAGTCACAGAGATGAAAAATATACCTAGCATTGAGCCAAAGCAAATTATACATTGACATATAAGTTAATTCATAAGTAATCTAGTTTCACAAAAGACTAAATTGTTTCAAAATTACAAAAATGAGTCACTTCAATGTTCTTTTAAAAGATTGGTTTTATTCCCTTCTCCAGACTATCTTTTTAAAAACATCATCTTGTCTTCTTGTAGCCCAGGAAAAAAAAAGAAGAGGAAGGAGACTGCAAACTCTTTCCCACCCAATTGTATTAGATACTGATCTCAAATACAGTAATTAAGCATCTTGAATATTATTACTGTAACTGAAATCTCAGCAAACATGCCAGTGATTTCCAAGATAGCATCCTAGAACTGCACATTGGAGTTGGATTCATCTGTGTAATATTTCTTGCTGCCCTTTGCCAATGCCAACAGAACATGAAGCATATTCTGTGGGACAGGAATGGAATGGCTTTGCCTCTCTTTCTGCCCAGGATGTACCAGAGATCAAAGTGCTCCTGGATGGACCATCCAGGAGTATTAAACGTATCAGTAATCTGTCATTCCTTGTTCATGCCTCATGACATGTTAGACTGTCATTTTATTGACTCTATCATCTCTTGGGGGTTTTGTGTTTTGGGTTTTTCTGGGGGGGGGGGAAGAATATTTTTGTTTTCAAAGATTAATTATAGAAGCACTGTGGAACTGCTTATACAGATACACCAAAAAACTCTCACATGCTTGGCGTTTTAATTTGACCACTGTTCATACCCCCAGTTTTGAAAATCTCCAAGGAGAAGCCTTTTATAATGCTGGAGTCAAAAAGAAGTTTAAATTAATAAAACAACATATGGCTAGATAAGTAAATTATAGAACAAGAAATCAAAGTCATAGATGATGGCACTGTTTTGACAAGTGTACTTAAATAACATCAAATTTTCTTATTCTTATAAAATGTATCAGGAATATTGTGATTAGCTTGATGGAAATAAGCTCTGACAGAATTTGGTTAAAAAAAGACATGGTTTACACTTTAGGGGAAAATTAATTTCTCTATAATATTTTAGCACGGGGATTCTCTGGATTGCAACTTCAAATGAGAAAAATTTAACCAATAATAATAATCCTACTATTTTTATAATTCTTACTTTAACTGTATTCAGACATCTACAGAAGGAGGTGGACACCACAGAACTTGAAGAAAAAAAAAAGCCAAAAAATAAATTATTCTAATAAAAAACTTTTTGCCTTGCAAATCTAACAAGCTTTTTTCCTTGGACAGACTCCAAATGCTGTTACAGTTGTGCATCACTGAGATTAACGGTGATGTAAAGGCAGTTGTGAATTTTATTACAGGAATTTACTAATGTATTGTCTAGGGGCAGCAAGCAAGCACTGGCAAGTATTTCCATGTCCTAATTCCTGGTAACAAAAATTCAGAGAGTTTCAAACTAGTACCTGGGTGGAATATACAGTTTGATATCATGCACTTATTTGACCTGGAAATCAAGAGCACAGGACACAATCCTAAATCCTCAGATGCACAACTGGTCTCTCCCATCAGAGCACAGTGAAGTTATTTCTGTGCACTTGAGTTTTACCTTGAAGAGGATCCTGCTGACATTAAAGTTCCTTTGCACAATTTCACATACTACTTTGATTTTGAAAACTCGTTTTGCT
Organism: Buphagus erythrorhynchus; assembly: GCA_013400855.1. NCBI lineage: Eukaryota > Metazoa > Chordata > Aves > Passeriformes > Sturnidae > Buphagus > Buphagus erythrorhynchus. The sequence goes on from VZTT01075957.1 coordinate 167,745, forward strand.
GTCATTTCATCTATTACCCCAAAATTTTTTGGGGCTTAGCAAAGACCAACCAGCAGGAAAAAGGATTTCTTATCTAGCCACAGCCACACATAGGCCTGCCATGCCAGATGGCTTTTATAGGGCATATATACTCCTCATGCTTTTGCAATAACATCTCTCTTTTCTGACATCCACCTCCTCCTTCACTATCATTACAATATCACTAGGCAGGGAACCAGGGAAGAGAAATAAGGACTACTGACTGTCCTCTTTAAATTCACTGTATGTTACTTAGTAAATGAAGCATAAATACACCCTTCACACATGAACTTTTGAGGATTCCTCATGCTCCTCTGCAGATTTCAATGCCATCTGCAAGAATCTGGCTGGTGCTGGGCAAGAGTAAGGAGAGAGTCTGGGCCACCACAGAGCTGCTGCACAAACCAGAGCTGGGCAGTGCTGTGAGACAGGAGCAGGACAGCTTCCGTGGGGCAGCACACAATAACCAATATTTATTTTGTTTGCTTTGGATCATTAGCAGGGAAGTCAACATCTCCCACACATACCAGCTGTCTGGGCTGTCCAGAGATGCTTCACTGAGCACACAACCATAGAACTTGGAGAGAAAAATGAGCCAGCCCAAGCCTTTTCAGAATGGAATTGTTTCTTGCACAGACCCTCCTTATGGCTTCTGCAGTTTAGTTTTAAAAGCCTCTGGGAATAACAAACTACCTGATATTCAGCTTACCTTTCCCTTTTTCTTAATTTCCTCTTGATACTCCTAATTATTTTACCATGTACCACACTAATTGGTGTTCACACATGGCCAACTCAGCTACAGCTAGTCAAACTTACTGTATCACACACCTAGCACAATTTCAGATTCTTTAAAATTCCAGTTGTGTTTGTTAAGCATTGTCTATAGGCAGGAAAATACAACTTCACTATTTTCACAGTTTCCTGGACTCCTTTTTTCCCAGAGATTGTTCTGAAGAAAAGGCAGGTTGTCAATTTGCATTTACCTGTTTCCACCTCTTCCTCCCATGTCAATTAACTCAAACTACCACAGATGCATTTAGACACTGTCACAAGAGAAAATCCCAAAGAGTGGAGAGGTCTTCCACTCACATCCCAAACTACCTCCAGGCATCCAGGATGAATCTACCAGCACTTTCGTGACACCAGTATCAGATAATAACAGTGTATTTCATCAAGAAAGGAGCAGTTTGAAAATGTACTCACATAAAACTCACATAAATATCTGCATTAACACCATGGTAAATGCATTCTAAAATGAGCTATAGTAATTCTATGCTACTAAAAACTCCCTCACTATATAATTGTTCCACAAATTTAAGGTATGATTGTGAGCTTGTGTGACATATCTCCAATGGAGGGAATTGCCAGCAAGCCACTCTACCAGACAGGAAGCCAGGTGATGTAACCAGGGTTTTAGGGGCAATCTATATGAAAAATAAAGCAAACTCATGCTCACACCAAGCCACGGAAAATTTCTTTCTCCAGAAATTAACTTAGAGAATTCTTGCTAATTGTACAAGTTACAGAGTTTAAGCAAAGGATTGCACAGACTCATAGAAATGTCTTGTCCCTGCAGGATCAAGGCAGCAGCTCCCTCCTCCCTCTCTGTGATCCCAGGCTCAGGATGTCAGAGGAGAGCACATCCCTGAGAGGGGCAGGCTGGGCTCAGGTCACTGCCCAGGGCACTGGGATAACCAGTGCAGGTTTACACACAGCAACCTCTGCAGAGAGTCTCTACACGTGCTGATGAGAAAATGACTTTTGCCTGAGGACAAACACAAGCAGGCGTTTGTGGGTGTCCCCAGCCCTGCATCTCTCCATGTTTCCCTGGGAATGGTTCTCCTGCATCAGGAGAGCTGTGCACAACAGGAGACCCGATCAGAAATGCAAGGCTTACCAAAGCAGAGGAGCGAGGCTGTGCTGACTTGCTGAGGTCTGTTTTATCACCATGTAAGTTTACAAAACAGGTCATGATCTAACTCAAGTTTCACAGGTTTGTACAGACTGAAAATCAGCCAGAGGGATCCCAGGGCACAGGAGGGAAAGGTGCCACGGGATGCAGCACTTGGCCAAGCAGAAGGCACCAGAGGACAGATTTTCATCACCACAAATGTGTTGAGTCTTCTTGGGTAACAAAAAAAGTAAATAATTGTTTACTATAAAAGGCTTTCATTGAACCAAATAGGGAAGATAAATATTATTAATTACCTCTATTAATGAGCTGTAAAACTCTGAGTGTGTTGCCAGCCCCTCAGCAAGACCTCTCTGGCAAAGTGTGGCATCACACCCCAAAGAAAGAAAAACATCCAAATCCAAATTTAAGGGACACTGCTTCAGTGGCTGTGAGTAGAACTAAATAAATAATTCCATTAATCCAGCACTTCTAGCACACTCAGTCCCACAGAACTGTTTGCACAGTTCTGAACTGCTCAAGGGCTGTCAAGTGGATCTGAACACACAGAAACCAATCCTTTATTTCAATTGTTTCAAAATGCTTCAGAGATTATGTGGTATTTAACAAACTACACCTAAAATTTAGCAATATGCATTTTTAAAAATAATATGGCATATTTTTGTTGTACATGCAATATTTGTGGTTTATTTTTTCATTATAGATGGCAACTGATATTGTATATTATTACAACATAGGAAATATTCACCTATTTTTCCTTCATGCAAATGAGATTTCCAAACATTAAAGAAATTTGGTATTTCTTTATAGATTTCTGATTATTAGTAGTATTCATTGCCATTTGACTGTAGGGAGAAAAAAAGGAAGAAATAAATTCACCTTATTGTACTATATTGAAATTAATCTGTAAAACACAAATTATTTCACTTCAGAGGAAAAAAACAAAACTCAGAGCTGAGAGGCAGGATGACATTTTTAAGAATTATATAAAAAAACAAGTGATAATGAACAAAAACATAGCAATAATAGAAATACTGGCCTGTGCTCACTGACACAGGAAATACCTAAACCTGCATATTGCACAGGCCATGGCACAGTCCTGGGAAATTGGGGTGCCAAGGGAAAGTAGAACACTTCTTGGGAGGAGAGCAGACCATGGAGCTGCACTGTCACCCCATGGGCACCCCGAGAAGAAAGGTGCAGCTGGTGGTTCCAGTTCCTCTTTCATACAAGGATCCCAAGACTTCAAGAAGAAAGTTGTGCAAAGCAGATTTTGCCTCTTGATCTGCTCTAAGCTCCCTGAATCCCAAAAGAGACAGACACCAGGGCAATATATAAATGTCTGTATCTCATGCAGTTGGGTATTTTAAATATTTCTAGGGGGGCAGTACTGCCTTTGGCCACATATTCTTACATAATACAGCATTTACCAAACATGCTGGGCTGTGATTTATCAGAGCTGACCCCACAGTGCTGCTGGGGGCAGTTCTTGTGCTGTGCACGTTCCAGTTGACACAGTGAAATTACATTTTCATCTGAATCATCCACATTGAAAGGATTTTTTTCTCCTGCACTTCCCTAGGATGTGTCTCCACACAAGAGCTCTTCCAAGGATAAAGTTTATGTTGGATGTCTCTGAAGTTCAGAGATGCCCTGAACGTTTAGATTCAAGACAACAAATATGTCTTGATAAAATGGTTTAGTAGATCCAAATTCCATTTTTTTAAAGAGGTTTGTTAGGCTTTGTGTTGGCCCATTCCTATTTTCAAGGCCCAGCCCACCCATCTGTATTTATGTGCAGTTCAGACAGCTTTCAACACAGTGTTGGGTTTTTTCATATATACATATTAAAGAAAAAGAAAAGGCAATTTTAGTTTTAAAATACAATCTGTCCTTGGTGTAGAACTGGCAACAGTGTGGATATAAAGCTAAAACGATCAGACCACATAAACTTAATAATGTGGTGCAAAGCAAGAGCATTTAATTGATAGAGTGCAGCTCAATATATAATCACAGTGCCATGAGTGAAGCTGTAAGGCAGCCCATTAGCTCTTGGTGGGCTTTCTCAAGAGCTTCATTCACAAGCCTATTAATTAGCTGGGGTCCTTCAGTGTCCACTATTCAGATTTAAATCACTTGTTTCCCATTAGTGTGTTCTGTGCACTGCAGGCCCATAAAATCAGACATTAATACTTCCATCAGCAGGGCTTCTGCAAGTCAGCTTTAATTATTACAGGTAAAACCTTCCTAATCCTTGCAAACAAAAGTGATTAAAATACAATGAAGTAGAAATTCAGGGATAGTGTTAAAGACTGGAGTATGTTATGATCAAATGCCATAAAGTGTATTCCACTTAATAGGAAAAATCAATATATTTTTTAAAATGTCAGAAAATGACATGTTTTTTCAAGGAAATTCAGACAGTAAATAGATAAATTTAAGAGCTTTTCAAGTTCTTTAAATGTTGCATTTTTCATCATATCATTTTTAGATTTTGTATCAAGTTCACATGAAAAAATAAGCCACACCATAGGGCTAAAATTGACAGCAACATTTGCTGTGTCACACGCACAAAGTAATGATATAAAATTATATTTAATAACTTTTAATATTTAGTTATACATTTAAAGTGACTACTTCCATATAAAATGAATTCCTGTATTATTTAATGTCATCTTCCTCACTTATATTTGAGCACAGCTTTGGTTTCATTGTAAGCTAAGACCTAAAGCTGCTACTTAAATGAAACAGGTTTTTTATAACTTAACTAAAGACTGGATTTCAGTTGCAATGAAAACAACATTTTGTTGGTTCAGCACTGGGATAAAGTCAGAAAACCTTACAGATGAAAGGGAGGAAAATGCTTATTGCAACACCTCTGAATAAGAGAGAGTCTTGCATGAAAAGACACTGCTGGGTAGCATTCAGGAATTGCTAAGAATAGATAAAATGAAAGAGATAAAAATCCATATCCTGCAATGAAGTTGAATGCAGAATCCCACAGATGCCAACAGAAAACTATCAAGGTGTGGCAGGCCTGGGGCCAGAGGCAGAACTTTCAAAGATACTTTGAAGATGACACCAGATTTTGAGAACCCAAAATTTAAAATCTTCACAGCGAGTACCATGAAATATTCCGTTCTATTCTGGAAACTATGTAAAATAAAGCTCTGTAAATTAACATACAGAATTACCTTATCCTTTTATCTCCCTTAAAGTCAATGAAAAGCCCTTGAGAAAAGCCCAATGTTTCCTTCTTGCTACAGTGTTATTAAGCAAAACACCCAGCAGATGCAGTAAATAAAAATCCCAATTTGGCAGCTGACAAACCTCCCTTACACTCTATTCTGGTACCACAGCTTTGCTCACAGACACACTTTGCTGTGTTCCTTCACTTGCAGAGGCTGCTCCTGTTCACTGAGAGCTCTGAAGATCTCTGGAGGTCTCTGGAAGTTATTAGCTGGGGTGTGCTGTGAGGACAGCCCTGGAGGGCAGCTCCCCATTCCATGTGCCACATCCTCCAACAGAGCCCTGCAGCTCCTGTCTCAGCGCTGCCCTGCTCAGGAGTGCTGGAGAACACTTGTACTGAACACACTCCTATTTACAGTGTGTCAGTCACTGCCTCTCAGTACACTGACAGTAAGCTCCAATACTCACAGGGAAATACTTCTCATAAACACTCCTGGATGCATTCTGGAGGCTGTTCCTCTTCACAGTAAAGAGCCAAGGCAACACATACCATCACTGTTCACAACAAAAAAGATCTAGAGCAACAGACATTCCTTTTTAGGTGGCAGCATGAGCTCTATTTTTGGGCTTTGAAGTAGAAACCACAGACCTTGAATTTATTCTCATAATCATTTTGACACTGCTGAAAACTACATGACACTGATAAGTTATTTCACTTTTCCTGCTCAGGTGAAAGAACCCTGAAGCCTGGAGTAGTTTGTATATAATATCACATGCCTTCCACCTTCAGCAAAATCATTTACTGTCTTTCACTCTAAAGGTTTATTAATTTGATCAAGGGCAAAGGATAGGTAGTATGTTCCACCAGTTAATAAAGTTTATAAAGCACTAGGGGATCTACTTGGATGAGAATCATCACAGAAATGCAAGACTTAATCAGACCAAAACCCGCTGCTAATGCCAGAGAGATGTAAAACTCATTTAGAAATTAGAAGGGGTGGCTGAGCAAGCAGACAAAATTGAAAAGTTTTATTATGAGACACAGGTGCAAAGACTTTTAACCTAAGTTAAAGTTAGGCTTTTAAGGCTTAGAAAGAAAGTACTGTGAAATGCATTTGAGGTGAATAGTTGAAAGGCTACTCAGACATAAAGCATCTGCTGATTGTAAGAATTTACAAATGGGGGGTAGGAGGTTCTGGCAGAGAAAAAATACATTTGAAAATATATTTAAACACTGAAACTCTATCAACATTACAAGCTCTGAATTACAACAGGAGTGACAGAACTAGAGTGCTTTAAAAGAGCACTGTATGATCCAATGAGGATTCAAAGTGCAGCCCTGCAGCTGGTCTGAGCAGGCTCCCCAGAGCTGTGCCTGTGTTCAGAGTGGTTCTGGAGTCCCAGGCACATCCAGGCTCAGTAACAGCAGATCCACGTGTCCAACAGTATTCACCTGCCAATAAACCACTGATATTCAAAGGGAGCTAAAGGAGGAAAACACTCACTGCTGCACTCCAGGATAACTCCCCTGGTTTTGGTGCTGTGGGGTTTATTTTGTAAATAAATTGGGTGGTGTAACAAGTGTTATTACAGTGCCATCTAGTGCAAACGAGGCCTTGGGATGAAGATGGCAGATGGTGAAATATCTGCACCCAGATCATCACCACTGCCTGGGGAGGGAAGCCTCTCCACTGGGGCCATGGCAGCTCCTCATTAGGAGTTAGGGAATCTGGCTTAATTAGAAAAATATTTCCAGTCTTGCCTTTGGGTGAATTGTCACTCTGAAATCAGTGTCACACATTTTAAGGGTCACAATATTAAGTATGTGGATTATGTGCTGGGCTACTTTTTCTCCATCATAGTTACTTGCTTCTTCCTCTAACACATGAGAAGATTTTTGCGCTGACAAACTGAAAATGGTCTGAACATGAGCAAAATAGAACTCTGATTTGCTGGAATGAGAAAAGGATATGATCAGCTTAACAAGTAATAGTCTGTGAAATACTCACTAGTTCAGACAGATGAGGACTTGGGCATGGGCCAACTTTGTACCTGCAACTGCTCACAGAATAGAGAAAGCCCCTTTCTGTCATGGTACCTTAAATATTGACAAGGTGGTCAATGCATCAGCGAGAAGAAAAGAGAAGCAGTGGTTAACTGTGCGTGTTGCTTCTGCTAAATTCTAAAGTGAAACTCTTAGTCTTAACCTATGGAGGTTTTGCAAATTCTTTGAGGAGGACATAGAAATTCCAGCTGCTCACAAATGTACAAAGAGAGCCTGGTTAGTTACTGTGGATGCTGGTGCCCTTAGGTCATCTCAATCAGATCCTCAGGGGAGCTCTATGCACAAAGAGCCACTGCAAGATGCTGCCTTTAGTACAGAGCTTTCTATCCATCTTTTGTAAAGACAGATTTGGGTCCAAAATGAGAATGTCTGTTCATATCTTTGCTATGCAAGTGACAAATACTCATTAAATCTGCAGTAGTTTCCATGTGAACCCTGGAGACAAAAAAAAAGAAGTTCTAAGGCGCAGCTGCCATTCCAGCTTCAGAGCAGTTTTATTCACTTAACTTCCTTCAAAATTATAGTCTTGTATAAATTTTGTAGGCAATACAGAAAAGCATAAAACTTCCTATAAAAATTATGAGAGAATTGCTTTGTGACACATGAGCTGTCCCTGTTCCTTCCAAGGGAAGAGCACCCAAAATCCATGAGTTGAGCAAGGACAGGGTGTGCAATTCCACTGAGAGCAGTGGGAACACAGCTCCTTGCAGCAATGCATGACAAGTTTCACTCTGGCTACACCCACTGCCCCTCACTGGTTGATGTCTGACCTCTGCAGCCTGAGAGGTACAATCAATCCTGCTTATTTTACACCAAATGAGACAATTCTTCTTGAAATCACAAACCACAAAGGAGGAGCAGCACACTTCTCTCCCACCTACACTCCAACAAGCACCAACACACACAAGTGCACATTCTAAGAGAAGGGAGTGATACCATTGCTGCCTTCCTAGCAGCCATGATGCATGCCAAAAACATTTTCTGTATTTCTTTACTTCCTTAAGTTCTTCATGCAGTGATTCATAAAAGTAATGTCTGGGCCCACCATGGCTTTGTCAGATGGTCTCAAAGCCCAAAAGCCAAAACAAAGGAGAAGCTGGGTTAGTCTGGACCTCTCTGATCCTGAGCTGGCCAGAGACTTGTTTTATGCTCTGATCAAACTGCACTTGTAGCTATCCTTCCTGCATGGAAGAAAGTCAACATTTTTCTTCTTCACTAGCTTCTTCCACTTAGATATTCTGTATACAGAAGTCCCATATAAATCCCAACCCCTCTGTTTGGCCATTTATGGCTCCCTAGAGTCATATTACAATAGCTTTGATTAAAATACAAACCAAGTGAGTAATTGCAGGCTTTTTAATTTTACAGTGTCAGTTTGTCATTGTAATGGATATGTTGGAACATGAAAGTCTCTTAATGAATTAAAGGAAATGCATATTTAGAAGGACTTAAAACTGCCCATGACCAGCAACCTCATACACTCACACAAAAATAAGAGAGGGAGAACAACTTTTCTTGTCAGTGATGCAAACCCCTAATAAAAATGACGAACTGTATGTCCTCCTGATGGAAACTCTCAAAGTGCCCTGAGGCTTCATTGAATATCATTAAGCAGAACTTTTGTGAACTTATTTTGAACAGGGTCTTCCATCTCTATATATCCAAAATTCTGAAAAAAAGTTATTTTTACAACAGAGTTGAATAGAAAATAAAAAGCAAAGTGCTTAGTTAATAAAGTTTGTCCCCTCCAATCTGTAACATCTCAAATTAAAAATCCTTACATTTCAGGAGTGTTTGTTTCCAGAAAGCAGGTTCTTGTTTTCCCTTCTTTGTGCTGTTCATCATTCAGAGTGAATTTTGCAAAAGACACAGTGAAAAGCACATTGTACTGAAGGTGCTGGAACATCATTTTTATTGTGAAGACCTAATGAGTAGATCTAATCACACTTGGACTACCCCTCTGATAAGCAGAGCAAACCCAAGTATCATTAAGGAAACTGATAAATTTGTCCTGATGCACACACCAAGCATGTAGGAAATCCATTCTGACAGCTGTTGTAAATGGCAAAAACCACGGCTGAGTATTTTTTGTTATTTAAAGGGCAGCTGAGTAAAATAATTATTGTGGATTTACATACATATCACAAAAGTAACACTGGCTGGTAGAGGGCATTTCATAAAGGAGAGACCTGCTCCCATCCCATCCCTTTGAATTTACCAGTCTATAAAAATAACAACAGGTAACAGCAGATCCACAGTGTCACTGCTGCAGTCATGTCACACAGTATTTATGCAGCATTGTCAGGACCACTATTATTCATCACATAACATGGACCAGATTAAACTGAATTTTGTAACAAAACACCTCCTTTTCCTTCCAGTTTATGCATGAAAATTCTATGCATGTGCGTGCACACAAATCCAAAAATTAATTCAAATTTTATCCCTTTAAGGGAAGGCATTTCTGGACATTAGAAAAGGAACAGAGCTTAAAAATAAAAATAAAAGAATAATAATAATAATTTTAAAAAGACCAGAAACAAAATGTTTTTCTGCATATTTCAGAGCTACCAAGGCAGGAGCAGAGCATTTTTCATGGCTCATTGCTCCCCTCCCAGTGTCTCTTGGCATAGACACATGACTCGTAAAGATTTCTGGATTTAGTGGCCTCTGCTTTACATGGCAAAGCAATTTCTGCAGTTGAAAAAGCAGAAGATAACAGTACACTAAGCTGTTTAATGCAGCTGTGACTCTTGCTTAGACATCCTCGGCAATTTGTCAAGTTGCACTGTCAGAATGACTCAATTTTTTTCCTGCTTTTAGCTTAAATCCTCAGACGTGCCAAGCACCTGAAATTCGCAATGATTAGGAAGTGGGAAGTATTCAGTAAGTTCTCCTGCAGCCCTGAGATCATCAGCTCACTACACACTCTGAGGATTTTCACAGCTTTTCCCTGGCATTTATGCACTGACCTTTTAGGAAAGCTCTTCCCATTTCTGAGATCTCTGCTTGGACCTGGGCAAACAGTGGCAGAGTGACAGTGGATTTGGAAAAGGGAAATACACATTTATACTCTGCACCTTCCTCCACAGGGCTCCTCCCACTCCTCCCACACCCCAAGGTGATGCATTCTGCTGATTTCTACCCCAACCCCACCTTTGGGGCTCTTGAACAGTGTCAGCACCACTCCAGGTGTTACTGGAATTATTTACTCATGGGGAGGACTACATTGGGCAGGAGTCAGCTCAGCAGAGCCCTGTGCACCCCCCTGCACTGATGTGTGCCCGTGGTCCTGGTGGCTTCAGAGCGGTCAGAGATGGGAAAGGACCAAGGCTGGACACGCTGGGTCCTGCCAGACCAGCACACTCACACTGCCTTACTCAGGGAAACGATCCTAACTGGGCTTTTGTCCACAGAAATGTCCCCAGCCACACCTCTTACACCAATTACTGTGAGCAAAAACTATTCTGTGCAGTGCCTGTCTCACAACCACTAATTTTATAACTCTTGCAAAAATATCTCAATTCACCAATCACATTCATTTGGCAAACAACTTGTAATATGTAAAGGAAATAAATATACTTTAATAAATTTACCTCCCTTCACTTTAATTTTTTTTTGCAAAAAATCAGCTCTTTTCCCAAAAGCAGTATGTATTCAATAAGTGTAAAATTGACTCTGCTTCCCTTTTTTAGCAAAGGGATGTGTATTAGGAAATAGAAATGCAAACAATTGTTCCTTCTGCTTGCTATTCGTTGCTCAGATACTGAAAGTCTCTTTATGAATAACATGAATTGATGTTCTTGTCAGGAGCAACAATATTTACAGAGCAATGTTACATTTAATGTTACATTAAAGATGAAATTGAAAGCAAAGATGTGATTCTACTAAAAGAGACATCGAAAAATGCAGACTGTCTCACCCTTGCAAAAACTGCTCGCCTTTTGTCAAGATGTTTTCCTTAGTATTCATAAACCTTTTGTATTTGATGTTGACTATTTAAATCCATTATTACCTGTCAAAGTGGGCCTCTGCAAACATTTGTGGTATCAGAAGGAAATAAACAGCAAGTTATTACAAAGCATAACAAAAACCTGGGATATTTCATAAGCTCTACAAAATACCACCATTCAGTTAAGGATGCTCCTTGTGACAAACACAGAGAAAATGTTCTGAAAGGGAAATACAGAACTACTGGAGCCCCTCTGATGCCCTGGAGTGTTTCAGTGCTCCTCAGGAGCTCCCAGCACAGCAGCTTTGTGCCCAGTGCTACCCATAAAACTGACACAGAGATGATCACAGAGCAAACTGCAAAGATTCCACCAAGACCATGGAGCACAAGAGGAAATTTCATCTGAATAAATTTATCTCCATGATTTTCAAGGTGGGAAAAACTATGGTGTCAATTCCTTCCAAATATTCTGTTAAAAAAGTAATTCCTTAACTCACGGAAGGAGAAGAATGATGCATTGGGCACAGAGTGGATAGAAAAATGATCACGTTTTATTATTCACTTGGAGATCAATAAATACACCCCCACAGCCATTGAAAGCTCCACCAAAACACACAACTCATAAAATCCAAATTAAATTTCTTTTTTTTTCCCCATACACAGAAGCATGATGCACCAAAATATACCACAAAAAAAAATAAAATATCCAAGAGACGACCTAGATAGGTTTTTAGTGCTCTTTAACCAAGGCAACAGGGGAGAGAATTCCAGAGCCAGACCCCTCAGAGCAGTGAGCTTTGTCAGCAGTGCTCTCTCCTCTCTCAAGGAGAAACCAACCCTATTCCCAAAGGAAGGAGGGAATCAGTTCAGGAGATTGTGGAGCAGCCTTGCATAAGCTCATCATAGAGAGAAAAATTGTAAAACAGACCCTTTAACACAAATATTTCAAAATTATGGGCTAGCTGACACAGGTCACTTAACAGAAAAACCCAGCAAAAAACTCAAACAAACAAAACAAACTCCATAACAACAATAAAAAACCCAACCAAAAAAAAGAACAAAACAGAACATCTGGAGAAAGAGGGAAGGTGCAGGTAATATTTTACCACACACTTCATATTAAAAAAAAAAAGGAAAACTATTTCAATAGACTGCTGCAAATTTTAAACATAAATAAATAAAATCCTAATGATGTTGAGTATATGTGGTAGGGACCATGCATGAATGAAGAGTTGATGCTTTGAACAGGTTTTTCTGTTAGAGGTTCATTCAAAGCAGACAATTTTGGAAATAAAAAGAAGGAAAACTCTGTAGAGGAAAATACTTCTCTCTCATAGGAGTGAAAATGAAAACAGCATTCATCATATGGCTCTAGAGAATTTGATATTAAACGCTACTAGTGAAAAGAAAAAAAACCCAATAATTCAAATGTATTTCAACTATGATATACGTCCATTAAGATTCTTATCTTTCAAATTTTACATGTCTCCTTTTCTTCCTCAATGAAATCAAAAAACAGCTTATGAGGAAGAATGGAAGGCTTAAAAAGCAAATCAAATGGAATTGCAGCAGGTAGGTAAAAATCAAGCCATGCTTTGAGCCAAGACAACTTTTTGAATGGATTTACATTATTCCATAACTGAAGTACTGAGCCATGATTTTGAACAGATCTGCTGAGGAGTGTATTCCCAAAGCCAAGCAGATGATGCATAGTTACCCAGAAAATAAGAAGTGGTCCTAATTTGTCCATGGTAATGAAGTTGTCATCCTACAAAATGCAAAAGTTTGTATTTTTTGGTGAAAAGATGCTTTTTATTATTTTAACAAGCTTTCAAACGTCATGCTTTTCTGATGAATTTACACAACTGGCATCAGCAGACTCACAGCTCATGGCAATATTTGGTAAACCAGGCAGATGCCTAAGAACTCTCCTTTTTGTTTGAGCCAAAGAATGTAATTTTCTTCTAACTGCACAGTGAAACGAGGTACAGCCAATAGTCAGATACCTACAGTCAGTGCAAGAAACAAGAGAGCAACAGTAGAAAAACCATTGTACTTTTTTGTAATAAATCTGAAATAGCTAGACTGCCCTTAACCAGAGGGATAAAACTCCTCAAGGGCTGAAGGTTCCATCCCCCTTTGGATGAGAATTGATACAAACACTCCAGTGGCAATGCCACTCCCTTCCTACTGGCACTTGGGACAATGCTGCTGAGGGCTTCCCCTGTCAGTTCCTCCAGGCAGGTGCTGAGTCTCCAAACCAGCCATCCTCATCCCTTCAGCAGCCCTGAGGCACACAGACAGCAGCTCTCACCCTGCACTGTGAGTGTGGCCCCTGCTCCATGTCCCCTTCAACCCCTCCCTCTCTCATCCCCCTCTCCAGACCCACAGGGACACCTGCACCTCCTCTCCTTCACACCCTGTTTGTTCTCCAGGTCACCCAGCCCAGGGACAGTTTGTCCATGGAACCCTCTCCCTCCCAGAGCTGCTCCCTGGGCCCCGTTTGTCACTGAACTTCCCAGCAGAAACAGCACAACAGCCTTCCTTGAAACTCTCCTCCACTTCCCAGTGCAGACACATGTATTTGGAAAAGAGGTTTTCCTGAATAAATATTGGACATTGTTCAAAAACCAGTTCTTGCTACAAAGAACATAAGCAGTAATTTAGGGATATGCTTCTGTTTTATCAAACCCAATATCTGCTTTCTAAAACCATGATTCCCCTCCTACCAGGCTGCTGCCCAGTATATTCTGTTTCTTTTCACTGAAACTCATGATCACGCTGCGTTTTCATGTGGAGATGAAAATTGGAAAATAGGTTTACAGGTTTATTCTGTTATCTTGACAATCTGATTTTGCCTTGTGATGTTTTAATCCACTTTCCATACTTTCAACACTAACAACTTCTGACAAACTTTTCCTCACCCTGGAAGATAACATCCTCATAAATGACCATACACTTTGTCTGAGGCTTGGAACATGAATTTATTTCCTTTTATCACTTTTTACTAAAAAGGAAGAAAATGAACCATTATTAAAAAGGGCTTTCCTCCCTTCCCTTTTAATTCTCCTTAGTAGTAACAGTTTCTTTTCCTTTTATCTTTTCCTTCTGAACTACAGGTACAGTCCTATTCTATCACTGCTGATGCCTCTAAGCATGCTATTTCAGCTCAAATGCATTCCTCAAATCAATGAAAATGAATTAAATTAGTACCTGCTGGCAAAATAAATTAAATAAAATATACAATAACACAAGTCTTAAAGGTTCTTCTCTGTGCAAAAACAGTAATATTCAGTGACTGACATTCAAATAAACAATTTTGTGCCACTTAAATGAAATCTCCATATCTTCTTTTTGTTTTTCTTTTTAAATTTTAAGATTTTTTTAGTGTTCCAATAGAAAAAGATAACCTATTTTCTGACAGAGAAAAGTAAGGTAGTAGAGGACCCTCATTTATGTTTGAAAGAATTATACCACTGACAAAAATACTGGTTTTCTAGGAGCTAAAAGTGAATTTCTCTCTTTACCCACAGAAGAAAACAAAGTCTGTGGAAAAAGCAATCCATGTTGTTTCCCACCCAAGGTTATGTTATCAATATGGTATTTTTAGGAGCAAGAATTGTACACATCCTGGGCTCTGCTTGGAGCACGAGTAAGGATTTCAATTTCTGATACAATTATCCTCAAGAAGCAAGGCTGAGCACACATCCACATTTAAAATGAGATGGTGAATGTTCAGTAACATTGTCACCTGTGATTTTCCTAGATGAAATTAGGATTTGTGCCAGTTGTTATTGCTAAGTGTTCAGCACCACCTCCAACATCCTTGCTTACAGAATCTGAACTATGTGTTATAAACCTTTTCCATCCAAGCCACAAACAAAAAAACTCACCTTGATTCAAAATTAAGGTTCACTGTATTAGAAGTTCCTTAGAAAGAGAAATAAATTGTGGAAATGAACCTTTTGACAACTACTATTTGCATAGCATTAACAATCTAATCTGTGTGGTTGCCATAAATCCAAGAGGAAGGAATTATTTTAGGAAGTAACAGGGCTGCATTAGTGCCACGAATGCATGGACTCGTAGGTCTAGGTCAGGCAGGAGTCCCAAGGGATATTTCACAGTTCCCTCTTTCTTCTTCCAAATTATCTAAAGTAAAAAGGGTTTAAGCATCTTCTAGAATTAATTTTCCTTTGAAAAATAAGGAATTTTAGAATACAGGACGAAAATAATAACAAAAAAAGCTTTCAGACTTGCTTTCCTTTGCTCCTTTCTGCCTAAAGCCTACCTGACTACCTTGTTCAGCCCCAGACACTAAACACCTCATGATTTTTCCTGTATTAACAGGGAACATTCCAGATGAGACATGGAGACAAAGTAATTTGCCCAAGCTGCCCTTGAGGATTTCTTAAACTCCAGCCTAATTCCAGAAGCAGCAGCCCATCCCTTGCTTTGCAATAGCTGAGAACCCACAGCACATTTCAAGAGCTCATTCTGAGTTTGATTTTAGCCCAGCTTATGCTGCCTCCAGGAGAACTCATCTTCTGAGCATGGGGGAACCATGTGGCTGCCAGGCTGAGCTGCTGACCGTCCCCAGAGCCCCTGGACAGTCCCTGGACAGCCCCTGGACAGCCCCTGGACAGCCCCTGGACAGTCTCTGGACAGCCTCTGGACAGCCCGTGGACAGTCCCTGGACAGCCCCTGGACATTCCCTGGACATTCCCTGGACAGCCCCTGGACATTCCCTGGACAGCCTCTGGACAGCCTCTGGACAGCCCCTGGACAGTCCCTGGACAGTCCCTGGACAGCTGGCAGCTCCCCATGCCCAGAATTCATCCCTCAGCTGCCCAGCAGTGCCTGGTGCTGGGAGAAACCAAAAACACATCCTGACCAAAGGGACACCTGCTCACAGGCAGCCCCCAGATGAAACCTCAGCCTTGGAGTGCCTTCCTTTTGAATTGGAAAAGGATGTGTTTTGTGAGCAGCTATTTTTAAATTCTTCCTTTCAAATACCCGTGAAAGCATCTACTAATTTCAGATGATGTCACACATAGAAAGTGAGTAGGCACACTTTTTTTTTCCCTAAGATTTGAAACAGACTAAAAAGAATAATTATTTCCTCTTATTTTTTAATGAGAATTGCCAGCCCCTCAGCAGGTGGAAGGACACTGCCTGCAGGAGCTTTTTTGTTGGCTAAAAACTTGGTTCATATAATCAGCATGGTAATTAGCAAGCTCTTTGCTATTAAAAGGAACTCATTACTGCTATATTTTGCTGATTGATCCATACTCATGAAGTAATTTAAAAACGTAAAAAGCATTTTGTGAGCCACTTAAAATCTTCAATATGAATATTGAGACAATGTAACTGACAGTTGTCTTTGACTAAACTTCAATCTGTAATTCTTTAGCCATTCAAGCAAATCCACAGGGACCTAGAAAATGAAAATAATTCCCTAAAAGTCATATACTGTTCTCTGCTACTTGTCAGAATTCTCTTGCAAGGGATGGGGCCTTTGTATCAGGTACATGCCCACCTCAAGTTCTGTGACATTTTTAGAGGTGATCTTGCAATCAAACGAAGAGGCCAAGTTCCCACTCAACTCGTTGGAGTCACTGGGTTGCCCTGGCTGACTCTGACCTGGCTGCTCTTTGCCCTTGGGGCTCGTGGGAGGCTTGCCCTGCCCATGAAGTCACATAGGGAGGTGGCCCTCTGAGAAGCCATTCGAAGGGACAATTACCTCCACTCAAAATTAATGATTAGCATGGATCTCAAACTGTTCTAGGATGAGTTACTTTCAACTTTGGACCCTCTGCCAGGTTTTCTCATGCTTCAAAAATACTGATAAATTATCCAACAATTTCTAATATTGAAATGCCAAGAGGAGGGAGAAGGATGAGGGAAAGATGACAAGAGGGTGGACACATGTCAACTGTTCAAAGAATTTCCCTTATTCAGGGAAATCTCGAGCAAAATTCAGCTTCCAATTAAGTCAACACAGAGCTCATTGAACTCAACATGCCAGGATTTCATCCTTGACCTGCTGCCTTGAACTCCATCCTTTAGTGCTTCTAGCCTCTTCCTTTCCTCCTGACCACCTCAGGTGCCACTTCATTTCCAAGCTGGCTCTGGCTCTGAGGCTGACACTGCCCTTTTAGGCATAAAAAAAGAATTGCCATGACAATGCAGTCTGCTATTTATAGGCTCCACGACAGCCCCAAATTATTTTACAACTCGAAAGGACATCACTAGCAACTGATACAGATACATTTTTGACAGGGATCATAAGTAACTATGGCTGGCCCAATCCACTTGCTACTAAAGTAAAAAGCAGATTTCAGTGAGAACAGGATCTGGCCCTAAAATCATGCAGTGTTGTCACCCAGCACCTGCAATAGGAAGGGAACACAGATTTCAGCTCAGTCATGAGAGTCAAGATCTGTCTGCCCCTGTCCTGGAGGGCGAAGGACAACCACACCCTGTTCATGTACTCCTGTGTAAACCTGATGGGCACTTGATATGGAAAAGTGATTTCCACAGCTCACTTGGGCCATTTGCATTCCATGCTCCCACAGGCAGATTTTCCTGCCAGCACCAACACTGCCAAAGTGCTGTTCAGAGCAATTCCTTTAAGATAATGAATTTCAATATTTAAAGATCTATTTCCCTTCTCTATTCCTTCCCATTTCCATATTTTGAAGATGAAAGGATTATGCTATTTCAGCCTTTGCTCTTGTTTTTTTTGGTGTATTAGGTATTTTTAGGCTCTTTTTTTCACCCACAAAAATAAGTGCTTATAACATTCATTTTGCTTTAAGAAATTTATTCTTGCTTTCAAGCTGTGGAAACAACTCTTACCGAGTCTTATTTTTATCTTTCTTAGAGATGGATGTTTTATTTTTAATTGCTTCTTTAGGTCAGGATGCTGCTTACCAGTGTACCTACATTTACTGCATTCATTAATTTAACCTTTTTTAAAAAGTAATATGTCAAATCAGTTTTTTCCTCCTGGAAAGGGAAGTCATGGTAGGTAAGAGAGATCAATTATTAATCAGCATTAACCAAAAATAAAAACAAAAAAACAAAACAAAACAAAAAAAAAAAACAACAAAACAAAACAAAAAAAAACCCTAAGAAGCATCTTAAAGACTCAAGTGCTCTGTAGAATGAATTTATACCAGGTCATACTTTTCCAGCAGAGGCTCTCCTAGGAAATTAAAGCACAGGGAGATGGAGGTCTAAATCCGCCTATGGAGGTCCTCTGTTTTTATTTCAACACACAAAACAAAAATCCCACCTAAAATTTTTAAAAAACAAGGAAGAAGGAAAAAAAGATAAGTAAACATAAAAGAGAAAAAAACAATCTCCAAGGTTACACAAAGATGAACATGAAAACAGAGACCACAGCCTGCTCTCCAAAATACTAAACTTCAGTTAATCCCAATTCAGCTGTCCATCCCCTCAGACTTAATAAATTAATATATTCATAGAAGTACAGGATCCTAAATCCAGCAAATAAATTGATCACCTACAGCATTGCAAGTAAATTCACCCTTTCTCATTTCCTGCCCTTTAATTTAGCAAATATGAAAAAAGCACATGTAAAATCTCTTTTAAAAAAATCTCTGCTTCTCAGTCCTGCATATTTATTACATGGAGCACAGGGGAGAGCCCATAAACATCCATAAAATGATTTATAACCTGCTCTGCTATGAAGCAGTGTATTGAAAAAATGCCAGTCCAGAACTGCCTTGAAAATGTGAATCAGTGATCCCATATTCCCTAGGTTTTATACAAAGTATAAAAATAGCTTTGAACTCTAACTAACATTATTTTTGTCTATTCATTCTCTGCTTGGGAAAGTAAATTTGGACATGATAGTGTAAATACTACACTGTGCTGAAGTTTCTGCCAGAGAATAAATTCAGTATAGAGAGAGTTCATGAGCTTCTACAAATAAATAAAAGCTAGTGTAACAAATAAAAAATGCCTTGTGTCAGACATCCAAGAAAAGAATCCACAAACCACACAGAAACTTTCCTCAATAATCATCTTTCACTTTGAAGAACAGCATCAGCCCTAGAAATGCAGCCACTTTTAATCCTGGGATATGCTGCTGAGCATAAACATGTTCTCATCACATCCCTGGAATTCTAAGATTTGGAAGTTCTCATCTGTCCATTATTTCCTGCTTTACCACACTTTAAAAAATGAAGTAATGGGGGTTTGTTTCTTTGAACTAAGGACAAGCCTGTTATAGAATCAGGGTGATTTTACTAATTTTAACAGTGTAATCAGAATATATTGCTTTGTTTTTGTTTCAGTCATTTTGGTGCCAGAGGCAGTTTTTGTATTTTCCTAAGAAACCTGGTTAGTATATTTTACAGGATCCATGGTTTTATTCCAGTTTCTCAGTATATCTCCTGCTCTGCTCAGACTCATTTTCTGCCTGTTTTAACTGTTTGTCTCTTAACAGGCAAGTCCCTCCCTTAGAAAATGTCACTCATGGGCCTTCATTGCTTTAGGAACCAATGCTGACTTTGTGCCAGCAATCTTGTTTTTTAAATAGCTAATTTATTCATTACTCCAGGCTAAAGTGGCTTTTATTATCACACGAGTCTGCACTGTGAGCTGATTTCCTCTTTTACCACAGAGTTCTTATCTCATAGACCTGACCTTGTGGACAGAAGACAACCTGAAGCAACACACTGAGTGTCAGAGCTGTCCCCAGAGTGGCTGACAGTTCCACTCTAAGTGACCACAGGAAGCTGTACCTTACTTTGGGGATGCATTCCAGTGTGGCACTGAGGTCAATTTTCCTGCACAAACAAACCTGAGGAAGATATTTCAGGGAAGCTTATGTTGTTGTGTTAAAGAACCAAACAGAATCACCCCGTTCATGCTTTCAAAAGCTCCTCTGCTTTATAGTGTTCCTTGAGTGAAATTCTGAAAATACAAAGCAGTATTTTAGAAGACCACATTTTTTCCTGTACCCAACATCTTTGCTGTGTCTGGCAACACATTAAGTGAGCCAGGACAGAACACAAGACAATTTCTGAGCTCTGACACATTATGTATTTTAAATTTAGATAATAAATAACTTATTGCTCGCCCTGCTACACCACATTCATGGCATTCTGTTGCTGTTATTCTTGATAGTAAAGAAGGTTGTGTTATTTTTCTAAAGATTTTATATGTGCCCTGCTTTAACTAATGATGGCAAAGGAACCAATCTGTCTGAAATTAGTGGAACTGAGAGCTCTGATCTTACATTGCCTCCATTCTGGGCTGTAAACTGCCTGCCAACGTTCACCTGGTTGAATAAGGTCCTCTGGCACCTCTTTATGCTCTTAATTTTAAGGACAAGCAGCACTCTATTTCTTTTAAACATGACACAGAAATCGAGGAGGACACTCTGGAAACCAGACCTTTTTATAACGTACTTTTTTCTGTCTTTTCAGACTTCAGTAAACAAGTGAAATTTCAAATTCCTTCTCTTCACACAATGCATCTGCACCACAATGCCATGACACATTTGGTCACTGTTCAGCATAACTGCAATAACTAAAGTGAAAACAAGAAAGAAAAATGAAGAGCCTGTAGCAGTATACAAAAAAATGGACTAATATGAATTGACAGGTAGTACCAGGCCTCCTTATTCTAGCTAATACAATTATTGTTTACTGATAATAATTTATAGCTTAGTAAGACACATGGAGTTACCACTGTCAGCAAAGCAGGTTCCGTTAACAGGGGAAAAATTATATATGTGCACTTACATAAGCACTGCAAAAATCACCCTTTTAGCACCTTTCTTCTCAGATAATCCCACATCAACATCATTAAACTAATCTACATACCTGGCTCAAGAAAAGTAACAACCCTCCGGCAATTAGCCATTTCCTCTGAATGAGTTTTGAAGCATAATCTGCATTTTTATTCACATCGACTTCCTTTGCTAAACACACAAGGATATGTGTTTCAATAACTGAAATCAGTGTATTTGCTCTCAATTGCACTGCTCAGTTCAGATTAGTTGTTTACTTAACTGAACAAGCATTCCACAGCCATTTGTGGCAACCAAGATTATCATCTGACATCCCTGAGACTAACCCACAGAGACACATTCACTAAACGTTTTGTAAAAGTAAGTTCAGCAAATTAGGAAAAACATTTACACATTCAGTGACTCAGGAAGAACTTTCTACTTACGTGGGAGGGGCTTTGTAAATAAAAGTACTATTTCCTGGATCTGCTGAAAATCTCATATTGAAAATCCCAATATCCCACTACCTATTTAACACACATAGTGCACCATTATACTTTGATCACCCACCATATACCTAGATCTTCTTTCTTCTCCTATCACTTCAGATGAAAAATCTGTAATTTGTGGTAGAAACATTTGATGTGAATCTTTAAACATTCTTGTATTTCATACTACTAAGTTTCATCCTAACTTTAAAAAAGTTTTCTAATTCTTTCCATATTATATTCTGATTTTTCTCCCAGTGCTTTGTAAGTTTGCCTCAGCAGATTTCATTAGTATATGTCTACTTCTTGCACCAAGGGTCACTAAAAGTATGAAAATATGAAATATAACCAATTAAAAACTTGGAGTAACTCCACTGGGAGCCATTAGGAGCAGCCTCAGTAGCATAATTATTCTCCTAACTAAGCACAAAAAGAAAGGAAAAGGTTTTTATTTATTCTTTCTATATATAAAGGACAGAAAACACAGGCATCACATTAAAAAAAAAAGCAGATGATTAAAAAAAATTCTTTTGCATTACAGGTAAGTTTCCACAAGCTACTGTTGAAGCAGGTGCTTAAAAATAGCCTTAAGATCATTTAGGTGATGATGACAGTGGGCAATTAGCTCAGTTCAGGCACAGGTTACCCACTCATCACCCACAGAGCTCAAGCTGCAGTGGGAAGCAGGCCCAGCTCTTTGTTCTCAGCACGGTGTTTTTAAAGGGCTGATGTCCCCTCCAGTACCACAGACCTGCAGCAATCCAGCTTAGACCGAGGCAGGAACTGCACAATGTTACAGTTTATTGGAGAATCAGCTCCTACAATTCAACTGCAGCATCCAGATGAGGAAAGGCTACAGGCAAAGCCTCTGCACAGCAACTGTAAGGGGGAGGAAAGGCAGAAAGTTATGGCATGGGGACACTTTCATTGCATTAGCTCTTAATGGCATGGCTCTGTATTGCCAACAGCTCCAAGCATTACAAAAAAGCTCTTCCTTTGCCATTATGTGCTTTATGCTGGTTTAAAGCTAAGGTTCAGCAGCCTTGCATCAGGGAAAAGCTCACAGGAAAGCATAAGGATGATCAAGCTCTGTACTATACACCATAAAATTGAGACAAAATTATTTCCTTTGTCACTTTTTAAATGTCACCCTCCTTATTCTGCCACTTCACTGAGGTTTCATAGTGGCATATCTTCACACACAGTAGCAGGTGAGATTTTTTTGGCCCCACATCAAACAGCAAGCTTAGCTCAGGTGCTGCTATTCCTCTCCCAGCTTCTGCTTTGTAGTCCTAGGAAGACAGTTATTCTGACAAACCAATAATTTATGGTCCTCTGAAATGTTATAAATACTCTATTTCTGTAAGCTTTGTGCTTAACTCTGCAACTGTGAGAGATTTGCTATCAATCTCAGAAGAGTGAGTTGTTACAGCATGTACAGCTAAACTTTGAAACAACACCTGGGGTTTCACCAACCAAAGGCAGGGCAGTGACATTCAGCAGACTGGGAAGTGGCAGTAACTCCTAATCCCTTCCCATGCACAGCTCTGGGGAGAATTTCTTGTTCCCACCCCCACAAACATTGTCAGCTGGGCATAAGATGGATTTTTTCAAATGTATTAATTGCAAGAAATACATATCCAAAGCAAAAGAAACCAGGATTCTCCGTTGTTCAGCCTTTCAGATTTTAGTCAAAAAAAGTTCATGGTCATGAAGTTGAGAAGTTTTGTGTCCATCTTCAGGTGTCATAAAAAGCAAATAATATATAATAGTGGAAGTCAGATGGGAGTAAAACACATGCCCTTCAAGAAATGTCAGGGATTTTTCATGAAATGTGAAGAGAGAAAACAAGAGGGAGAAAATATTCTCCCTCAAACTGACATTTTGATGCTGCTCCAGGCAACTTCATTTAGGCTTTAGCTGCTGCCTTGCTGAGCAGCCTTTGATGCTGCCCCAGGCAGTTCTCATCTAGCCTTTGGCTTCTGCTTGGTCAGACACCTTTTGGTGCCATTTCTGATTTGTGTGAGCAGATCTTATCAATTTCACATACATATAACTCCTTTTTGTCCATCTCGCAGTTATGTAAATCTTTGATGTAATCTTAGATCTTAGGCTTGGTCTTTTAATTTAATTTCCTTCAATTTTTTTTCTTTCCTCTCCACAGTTGACTCAGAAAATCCCATCCTTTCTGTCCAATGAAATGCTTTTTTTNCTTTCTTGTCAATGAAATTTTTTTTTTTTTTTTTTTTTTTTTTTGGGGCAGAGTGGAGAAATATGCTTTCTTTGTATTTACCTCTTATTTGAGTATTCTATACACAAAATGTTGAGCACATGTCTGTCAGAAACAGATATTCCATGCCCTTCTGCTCCAGACAATTTATCTTGGCCTTATTGAGCAGGGCTGTAAGAAATCTAGAATAAGATGGCTGCTGAGGCTGAGAACACCTGCTGATTACTCCTGCATTAATAGAAAGAGCTGCCAGCAGATCTCTCCTTCCCTCATGATACTTGAACTTAGTTCTTCCTTGGCTGAAAAAGACCCGAATTTAGATTAGACTGTAGCACTGAGGTGTCATCATTTCAACTATTTTGAGTAGTGCAAGAGAAATGTTTGACCAATCAAATATTCCCAGATTTTTTTTCCTCATTTTTACTGTCTATTTTCATTCCTCACATTTCATATATATTCCTTTAGATCACACCCTGTAACTTTTCAAAGTGATAGGCCTACTTCAAAGAAAGTCTAACTATTAAAGGGTCTCCATAATTTTAACCTTAAACAAACTGTATTGCAAACACAAATCTATCTTCAAATTTATATGACAGCTTTCCCAGTGTCACATAATGAGATCAAAACTACTGTAATGGACATTAATTCTGCAAAGGAAGCACTGCAGACTTTTGGAGCTTCTCTCAGAGTAGGGTGCAGTTATCTAAAACCATTGATGAACAATGACTGCTGTACTAACAACACTCCACAGGTGAAGTTGGTGGTTTGTTTGTTTTCTTGGTTTTTTATTTCTGAACAAGCTTATTCAGGAAGAAAATAAAAAAGATCAACAATTCAAATCCAAGAAGTAAATGCAAACCCTGAAGTCTCAAGTTCAGTAGCACTGAGTTTTCAGGACATAAAAATGATGCAAGATGGCAAAGAGCTCAAAAAAAGTAACTTTCTGCTGAAATCAAATTGCCTGGGGTGACCAACATTTTAGCAAAAAGCCATCCAAGTTCTGCAGTTTATCTCTAAGGAAACAAACACAAGAATGAATTCTACATGGAGAAAGGCACTGCACATACCCAAAAGCATTACAATACTTTTCATCTACTTCATAATGTTGCAGCCCTGACATCTTATAGCTTTTATGAAAAGTCATTTTATAAAATGACTTTTAACTTCAGGAGGACAAGAACATTAAGCAGTATAAATTTACATGAAGCTAATGCTTGTATGAAGGCACAAAAACAATCACAGAGGTCAGTTTGGATGGTTTACACAATGCCATGCCGGCATCTTACTTTCATGTTTGGCTGGAAAATGCTCAGTATTGATACTCAGTAATACAAGCTGAACAACAGTTCTCAAAGGAACACCTACAAACTAGAATTTGCTTAGTCATTTTAAAATTATTCTTTTTTGAACTTTGATAACAGAATGTAATTCCTTTTTGCTGTAATAGTTTAATGTTTTATTCGGTGTCTAACTGCACTGGAATTTGAGTTCAGATTTAAGTCTTTAAAAAATTTACAATCATTCTTTCCCAAATAACTATAGAATTAATGTTAAGGAATTGGAAGGGACCTTAAAGACCATTTTTGTCCCATCCTCCCCTGCCACGGGCAGGGACATCTCCCACTAGACCAGGTTGCTCCAAGCTCCTTCCAACCTGGCCTTGGACATTTCAAGGCTTGAGGAATCCAAAGCCTCCTTGGACAACCTGTCTTGGTCTCCACAAGTAGCAAGCATATTTTGCCAAACATCTCTGAGAACAGCCAGAGTATTATTCCAGTCAGAATAATATATTGTTTGGGATGAGCCATATCTGCCAAACAGCTGAGCTGCCTCAGCAAATTCAAAACTTGCATCATTGCCACAACTCAGAATCCTTAAAAAAACTCCACCCAAAACCCAACCAAAAAACCTCAAACTCCACACTTCTAACAAACCCTTCTATAAATATTAGCCCAGATCCCCACTTCCATGGTGAAGCACAAAATATCTCCTTTAGCTCTACGAGCACTTGTTCAGTTGGGATCAGATCTTTGGTGTGACCTCATTGTGGTCTCAAGAAGTGGAAGGGCAGGACCAATCTTCTCACTCTCGTGACCAGTGACAGGACTTGAGGAAATGGCTGGGAGCTGAGCTGGGGAGGTTTAGATTGGAGAGCAGGAAAAGGTGGGCAACTCAACGTGTGGTTGGGCACTGAACAGGCTCCTCAGGGCAGTGGGCACAGCCCCAAGCTTGGCTGAGCTCCAGAAGTGTTTGGACAACACTCAGGCACACGGTGGGACTCTGGGTGTCCTGTGCAGGGCCAGGAGCTGGACTCCATGATCCTGATGGCTCCCTTCCAATTCAGCACATTCTATGATTCTATGATAAAAAATTTATAATCTGATAGGTAATGAAAAATATTTTATTCCTGTAGCTCTTTTCCTCCTAAATGATGATTATAAAACTTGTATAATATACAAGTTATACAACTTTTTAACAGTTTAAAAGAGCCTTCCCAGTTTTCTACCCTCTCTACCTGAATACTGTTTATTCCCAGCCATATATTCCAAACACCCCATAGCTTCTACAAATTAGCTTTGTTCCAGAATATTATTATGGTGTCCTTTAATTAGTGTATCACCAGTGACAACAGTTACCAACAGTACAGTGAACTGAGTTGGGTAAATCATTATCCACTCAGGCTTAGATGTCACAAACGTGCTGGGAAAGAAATAAATTATAGATCAATAGTACTGGGACTGGAATGATCCATCCCACTTAATTAGAACTACCATATTTCAGTACAGTTAACAGTTAAAAAGCAAATGAAAAAGTCAACCCCTTAAATAAATCTTAATAAGGCCAGTCCTTAAACTACCATTCTACAAAGATGGGGGGTTTAATGCACAATCATAAAATAATTTAGTAGCAATATAATTAGCAAGAGCTGAATTTCAAAATAATAGTTCTTCATGTAGCCAGTATGAACCACTAAAACTTCACAGCCTTGCATGAATGGACTGGGCTGGGTAGCTGGGAAATTGTTAGATTTCTACAGGATGGTTCAGCTTAAATGTCCTCAAACGTATCTCTGTGTCAAGTTTATCCTGCATTTTGGGTAATTTTCAGAAATTGAGCTGGTTAAAAGGGTTGACTAGAGCAGGTATGCATCCACCAGTGTACCCATCTGTACCAAACTAAATCTTATCATCGGAATCTGTAACAAGTTATGCATAGAACTGCTATTACAAAGTAAAATAAATTTAAGGGAAAAAAAAGCCCAAACTAAAACAAACCACCAAAAAACTCAACAGGTATTTATTTGTTCAAGTCATAAGTGGAATAGTGGTTCTCTCCTGTAGCCCAGAGTGATGTATCTATGTGATATATTTATGTGATATATTTACAGTTCCCCTTAACCTTGCAATTAAAAAATTGCCCCCAGAACAGCCCCTGGAGTGGATTCGGTTGTTGTCAAACACACTTTGCACTCTCTTAACTGTAAGTAAAATCTACCCTCAACCAATTTCTTATGACAAGATGAAAAAATAAGTTTTTTCCCAACTTGAAACTGGTCCAGGACTACCAAAGACGAAAAAAAAAAAAATATAATGAGTGCGCTAAGAGAAAAAAAGGAACAAAAGAAGGAAAAATCACGCACTGCACAAGAAATAGTGGGTATGTATTATCCTAGAAGCGACACAATTCCAAGTAACGTTATTACACAGCTCAAAATCGCATCCTAAGAATAGCAAGGCAAGAAGCACATTAAGCCCTGCAGGGTGTTTCGGGATCACACTGCTGCGTTTAACAGGATCCGTGTCCTGCACAGGAGCGCTCCACAAACCCTTCCCATGTCCGCTCTGACCGAACCTCCCCAGCGCGGATCACCGCGGGGCCCGGGCACGGCACCAGAGCGCACGGCCTGGGTTACACGGGAACACCTCGACGAGAACCGCAGCGAGAGAGAGCAAGAGGAGGCCGAAGGGAAGGGGGAAAAAGGAAAAAAAATGAGAGGGGAAAGGTGCAGGAAAGGGAAAATAAGGAACGGGGAAAGAAAAAGACAGGAAAAAGGCGAGGAAAAGGAACCGCAGCCCGCAATGCCGTTTGTTGTACAAATGCCGTTTGTTGTACACGCTCCCCTCAGGGCACCGCACTCCGCGACTGCGTCATCCCCGCGTGCCGCCGCGTGACGTCACCGCGGCGCGGGCCCGTGACGTGTGGGGCGCGCGCCGGCGGGGAAGGTCGCCGCGGGGACGCCGCCATGCTGTCCGTGGCCGCCCGCGCCGGGCCCTTCGCGCCCTTCGTGTCCGCCGCCGCGC
>VZTT01075957.1:195925-206179 GCA_013400855.1 Buphagus erythrorhynchus
GCCCGGCCCGGCCCGGCGGGGGAGCAGAGCCGGCAAGGAGAGCAGGAGGGCTGGGGAGGCTTGGGCCGTTTGGGGTTTTTAAATGGTTGAGTCTGTTGTCACCATTGCAATTCGCGCGTGTTTATAATTACAGAGCTTGTTCAAGGGCATTTGAATGCCAGCTTCCCTTTAATGGCTCTCAGAGAACGGGGCAGGCTGGAGGGACCACAGTGGATCATCTCAGCCCAGAGCACAGGGCTGTCCAGGCCGTTCTGGCTATCTCCATTGAGGGAGGGTGCTCAGGTGATTTTTATCTTACCGCTGCGGAAATGCAGCTAAATTCTGTCATTTGGGAAGATTTCTAACTGCGAGTGCAGGAGCAGAGGGGTGCACCCACCCGCGGAGAACGCACCGTGTGTTTTACCCTGTGGTGCCCGCGGTCGGGAAAGCATCAGCCGGGCAGTGACCCCGAGGTGTTCCTCAGAGCCCGGCCTGGCCTACGGGCTGCAGTTCCTGGAGAGCTGCTGCCCAGCTCTGCGGCCCTCACTGGTGGCACGTTCTGCTTCAGCTAGAGCAGAGTGCACACCTTTAGTTCTGGGACGGCAGTGCCCTGCAGAAGATGCTCTATAGCAATTACAGCTGTGTACTTCACCTTCAGCTCTAAAGGGTTTGGTTCAGGTGAAAATTCTGCAAATCTGTAACTGACATAGCTGGCATTTAGCAGTGCTCTACATTTTAATTAACATCAAACATGCTTTTCACTGAATATAACAAAATTTTTAGAAGTTTCTCATCTATTTGTTACTAAATGCTTTAAGTCTTGATACTGAAATAACTTAGTATGGAGCACTATCACAGAATTTCAATTTTCAGGTTAATTTCTTTGCGGTTAAACTCCTATAGCAGTTACCTTCTCGGTGCAGAGTTACTTGTAAATAAATATAATTATTATTCTCATTATACTGCATATAAATCCCTGAGAGCTTAAGTACTTTGAGACAATCTGTTAACTTTGTGCCAACTGCTAGAAAATATAAAGACTAAATAATACTCTGTACAAGCAACAAGTTGTACTTTGGCAAGTAACGTGTTCTGTCCTTGCCATGTTCTTTTCTTTGGCTTATGGATTTTCAGTGAGGGAAGCAGCTTTCTTTTGCTGGAGAAACTCATGGGAGGCCTTTTTGTTATCCTTCATATCCTGTTAGTTGAGCACACAGGTTTGATGAGGGAATCCCACTTGATATTGGATAGTTGTTAGCTTTATCCCTAAATCTTCTCAAAAGTGAGCTTGGGGACTGAAGGTTTAAAATTATTTACTGTGGCTTTTAGCTAGAACAACAATTTAATATGAAAGAGGATGCCTGATCTTTTTAATTTTGAAAGTGCTTAACCACACACAATGTTATTACAGGTGTAGAAGTTACTTCAGACAAAAAATAGCACAAAAGTGTTACACTGCAGATGTGCAAACTTCACTACATCAGATTTCTTCTTAGCAGCTCTTTACAAGAAAACATACAAGATCTGTCTTTTCTGAGCTAGTCATGGTATCTTACAGGAGCTTTTTCTTCAAATTTACTGAAAAAACAGCTCACTTTTTTTCCCAGAAGCCCAGAACTTCTCACAGATTTTCTGCACCCTGATCAGGTTTCTTTTTCAAAGGATAGGGAAACCAGTTTCACAGATCACTGTTAATCTACCAAAAATTCCCTCTGAAAACCATTTTCATACAACTTAAAATTGAAACACTTAATTAATGGAATCCTACCCAGACTTTGGAACAGCTGTTACCCATTATTCCAAAAATGCCACTGAAGAAGTATAATTTCAAGTGCATGACAGTGTGTTTTACCTGCAAGTGGTGTCATCTGCTGTCCTTTTCCGTGCAGCCCCTGCCAGCGTGCGCTGTGTCCATAACGATGTCGCGGTCCCCGACTTCTCTGCCTATCGCCGCCAGGATGTGCAGGATGCCAACGCATCTTCCCAGGGCAGCAGCGACTCCAGGAAAGCCTTCTCCTACCTGATGACTGCAGCGACAGGTGTAACAACTGCCTATGTTGCCAAGAATGTTGTCACCCAGTTTATTTCCAGCCTGAGTGCCTCTGCTGATGTGCTGGCCTTGTCAAAGATTGAGATCAAGCTGTCTGACATTCCAGAAGGCAAGAACATGGCTTTCAAGTGGAGAGGGAAGCCCCTTTTTGTGCGTCACAGAACCCAGGCAGAAATTAGTCAGGAGGCTGAAGTTGATGTGTCCCAGCTGAGGGATCCACAGCACGATTTAGACAGAGTGAAGAAGCCCGAGTGGGTGATCTTGGTGGGTGTGTGCACTCACCTGGGCTGTGTCCCCATCGCCAATGCCGGGGATTTTGGTGGCTACTACTGCCCCTGCCACGGCTCCCACTATGATGCCTCTGGCAGAATCAGGAAAGGCCCTGCTCCCTTAAACCTCGAGGTCCCAGCTTACCAGTTTGTTGGGGATGACATGGTGGTGGTCGGCTGAGAGACAAGGTGCCTGCTCACTTCCATGTTACTGGGAACGTACACCAGAAGGGTTAACTGAGGCATACTGTAAAACCAGAAATTAGCTATCTAGATTCAACCAGAACTGCTTGAATACTGTGTTCAATTTCAATAAAAACTTGGAGTGAGCACTTGTTCCTGACTTACAATAAAGTGTATTTCTTTGTGTACAGATTTCTAGTGTGTCCAGCCAAGGAGATGCTACAGCAGACCCAGAACACAGCCCTCCTGAAGGGCTGCTGATTCACGGTAGACATAGAGCTACAAAGCCACAAAGAGAGCTTTTAGCCAGCATTGGTCCTGCCAATACAGCACAGAGCTGGTGCTTCATTGCATGCAGAACAGGAGTAGAAACAAGGTTTGCTGTTTCTAGAACAAAGCAAAAAGACACCAATTGTCCTGTACTTTGTGTTTCCTTCCCATTCTTTACCACTGGTCTGAAAGCATCTTGCTTCTGATGTGTTCCCTCAGTTGCAGAATAGGAACTAAAATCCTCACAAGCTACAGAAAAGTCCGAGAGGATTTCCAAGATGCAAATAATGAAAGCTTATTCACAATAAACTAGTAAAAAAACCCCAGATTGCTAGAATTAAACAGTATTAACCAGAGTCTACAATCTTGTCTGACCTAATACTCCTCTGTGGATGTACTGAGGGAGGGTTCTGTCTGACACCAGTTTTACAATAGAGGTGTCATTCATTTCCGGGATTCTGTCACAATCTATGCAAGTAGCAGTCAGTAAAAATTGAAAACCATTGTGTTCAGCCTGTTGAGTGAACAACTCACATCATATGTGCATGCAGATATTAACTCTGAGGTATATTTTTCTTTGTGCCTCATGAAGAAAAGATGAGATTGCTTTCTCCCCCTCTTCAAATGGATTCAGACAGAACAAAGCTCCTGTAGCTGGAGCAAAGGGACAAGTAAAGAAAGGGTATTGCCCATATTACAACAAACTCAGGAGCTTGTAACGTGTGGTTCAGCCAAGGTCCCTGGTTCAGGCAGGTGAAGTTAAAGGCCAAAGCTGCATAAAGACACAGATTCTGCCTTGGATCCCATAAAGCCCACCCAGAGGAGCCCTTCATGACTGCCAAGGAGCCAGGGGTGGGTGGGTGGTTACACTGGACACTTGGGCCATAGTGCAACATTCCATTGACTCCCAGTTCTGCCTCTGACTTGGCATCCCCAGAGATGGCAGAGTCTGCCAGGTTCTAGAGGAGACCCTAGCATGAGAAACAAGGGCAATAACTCAGAAATGCCAACCAGCAGCTCTGTTTAACGTTACCCAGCCTTAGGTGTTTGTGTTTTAGAGGGAGATACTTTGTTTTTCACATATCTAGCACCTTAGCAAAACAGCAGTAACTGAGAAGTCAGACGAAACTGATGAACTTCAGGTGAATGTCATCAAGAGAAATGTGGGTTTGGAGCCACTTCCATCTCCAGCCTCAGCCTCTGCTAATACGGGGCCTTGAGGTACTCCTCAGTCCAGGGCTGGTAGCAGTGGCACAGCCAGGAGCAGTTTGCTCATTCCCACACTCATTGGATGTATTCCCATCATTTCTTGGTAGTGTTTGCAATGAGAGGAGGAAAAGGGGACCCTGAACACTTCAGCAAGGCTCACTGTGTTTAGAAAATCTGTGTAGGAATTGTAAAAGGACAGAAGTTGTGATACATAATATGGTCCCTTAGGTAAACAGCTGTATTGATACTAAATTTTCAAAATTAATTATGCTTCAATTTATTAAAGCCTCCACTTATGTTTTGTGTCTATTAAAATACATAATGCTGTAATCCTATTTGTAAGCAGAGACAATACTAGAAGGTGGTAAGTAATAGCCTCCATGGATTTATCAGGAACAAATCAAGTCAATGCAATCACATTTGTTGCTATAATAGGATAGCAGGCCTTGGAAACCGGGATATTAGCAGTATCTACCAGAGTTTTAAATAAGATTTTCACACCATCTCACAAAACATTCTCATGACTATTAAGGAACCTGGTACAAGTTGGATTACTGTAGAGAACAACTGTTCCCAAAGCAGTGCTGATGGATGAACTACCAGCAATTCCCTGTTGGAGCAATGAGTCGTGCTGTGAGGAGCTCAGTGAGAGCCTGTGAGCCCAGCACTGACCACTATGTTTGTTAATCAGCTGTCAGAGGATGAGCTTTGTAAAGCTGTATATGGTGGTGAACTGGGTACAGCTGGGAGCTTTGATGCAAAAAGGATTATAATTAAAATTAACCTGGACAAATAACGCCCTACAAGGCCAGCATGTGTTGAGATAGAAATTAATAGCTAGGGAGCAGGTCTACAGAAAAGGATCTGGAATACCCATGAAAACATGATGGTTTATAACATTGTCAATGCATCAAATGTTAAAATAACTTTGAAGATTAAAATCTATGGGGATAAATTATAATGGTAAAATGAATGGAATTCTTGATACAGGAATAGGGGAAGCTGAGGGACTGGACAAATTAATGGAGGAAATAAATGACTGATTCCAGAACATTCCTCTTGTCAGAAAGTTGCAAGAGAGAAAAAATTTGAGGGAAATATCACTGAATGCATGAATTATGCTGAATTCTTTTTAAAGTGTCAGCTTATAGCCTCAGTCAGAGGTAGGTCACTGAGCTATTTGGGCTTTTTTTCTGACTAATTAGAGTCATCCTTGTATTGTTTAATGTGCTGTAGCACCAAGAGAAATAACACATTACAACTTGGTTTGCTCAAAGAGACACACAACTGTTGGCATTTATTGTCCTAGCACTACTGGCAACCACTTTGTGTCACAGCTGTGATAGATTTTCTTCATTAACTATTTTGCATTATAACATTTTAATAACCTCGAGACATAAATTATGACATTGCCTTGTTCTAGCAACGCATAATCAAAATGTAATGTGCCACATTGTTTACTAAATGCACTTTCTCCCCCTATTATGTTAGGAATTTAAAATGAACAATTCTGGAATTGAAGCACTTTCAAAATGCATATGTTTGTTGGTTTTACTCAACTTTTACAGGGACTTGGAACATGAGACAGGAGAAGAGTGTCTTTTCTGCCTATAAATAACAGAGAATTAGCAGAAGAAAACTTCCACCTCTAACAACAGAGTACTGATGGCTCATGTCTTTCGTCAGTCAGTTAAAGAATTGGCAACTGTACAATGACTTCATCTTCTGCCACACCAAGCCAAAGTTACACTCATGGAGACAGCTGGGATTAGAAGGTAAACAGTACAAATGAAAGGTCTTGCTTCTGGACTTAGCACAAGCCTATGTTTGAGTTACCTTAGTATAAAATCCACAGTAAAAATTACCTTTTAGCAAAGATTCTACAGTAAAAATCCCCAGCTTGCAGGTTCTGTGCATAGCTTTCTGCAAGGAATCAGATGGTGGTGTTGGACTGAGTTGGTTCATTCCCACCACAGTATGAGAAACCCAAATACTCCTCAGAGTCATCATATAATCTACAAGTAATTGCAATACATGGAATCAGAATCAGTAAGGTTGGAAAAGACCTCTAAGATACTGCCAGCCTCTAGTTCCCATCACAAAGAAAAAGTGCCAGCTTCTTGAAAAACTGTATTGGTTTGCACAGCCCTAGGATGATCAAAAGAGTTTCTGAGAAATGCAACATTTCCTAGCAGGTCCGGGAAATTTTATATGTATGGGGATTTAATGGTCAAAAGGAATACTTAAAAACATAATATAAACTGTTTGAATATATATCATGAGAGAGTAGACTTGGAATGCACAGAAATTATCTTTCCTTGTTTACCTTTGTAGAAGTTAAAGAAATAGCAAGAAAAAGGAAAGTTTTATTTCACAGCAGGGCTTTTTGTCAGTCTGTGGGACCAGGAGGAGGGGGATGCCGAGCAGTTGATTTTGTAAGCATACTTGTGCATAANGTTGATTTTGTAACCATACTTGTGCATAACCCACACAGAGCTGGTGACTGACTACAGCATCATTTAGGCCACACTGCTATCTGAAGACAAATCAACCCAAAACTGGAGGTCTCCATCTGGTGTGCAACAAGTGTGACAGAGCATTTCAGGTGTGAGCCTGAGCTGTCCCCTGGAGGATGTCACCTCTACACAACAGCCTATCAGTTGTGTCAGGCCACAGCTGGGTTTCCTTACTATTTTCAGATCCAACTGAACTGCAATTTTGAATTAAGCAGTAAAATATCAGGAGCTGCAGTGGCCTTTCCAACAGTTTACCTGGGATTGTATATACTCCAAAGGTCCCAAGTACACTGAGGTACTGTGCAAGGTAGAGTTTAACACACACAACAAGATGTGGCTCAGATTTCCCACTGAAGTATCTAGAGTGGCATGAAACTCCTGACTTAGCAGGAATTTTTTCTCTATAACAACATCAATTTTGATGCCTGATTAAAGACTGCATATATAGGTAATATGTTTTTCTTTTCAGACTTGTAATATGCTTGGATTTAAATGGCTTTACTTGGACTATAATGTTTCCACAAGCTGAAGCCACTATTTATTCTTTTCAGTTCTTTTAATACCTCTGCTTCAGATTACAGTACAAAATACAAATCTCTCTCCTAGCCACTGTACTCGATACAGACTAGGAAGATAAATAACTGCTTCAAAACATTTGTGTTTTTTCCAACGAAAAAAAGCATTGGTGTTTTCTCCCAAGGCATATCTGACATTGTATCTCTGATAGAGAACTCTTGCATTATCATAACAGAAAAGAAAAAACCTGTATGTTTATATGTTTACTGTTTATATATGTTTATTGTACATGCAAATAAGTATATGTCAGATTGTTCAAAATTTATCATTTAATATTTACAAGGGTATTTTATATTTCAGCTTTTGGAAGGTTGGAATACATCCAATAATTTTTGGGCCTAATCACAGTGGCACTCAGAAGAGTTGTTCGTGATCATTTTTCTCTCCTCACCTTGTGCCGATCATTTTTCAGAAACATTTGTTTTTGAGGACAGCTTTGTATTTTGACAGATAATGTGTCCTTACTTCTAATTCATAGCAATAGATATGGGCCATTCTTACAAGCAGTCTATAAATCATCAACTTTTCCACCCCGAATTTCTTGCCATCTCTAGGCTGTTCCACTGAGGTCAGTAAAGGTTGGCATTTCCACCACTATTTGTCTTCCAAATTTTATCTTGTCTCTGCCTTTTCCTTCATTTCGTTTCCCAGGCAAACACACTTCCACTTATGCCAGCAGGCATCACATCCATCACCTTCTCTCAGACAGGAGGGACTTCACAGGCTTGCACTGTGAGCACACTCATGCTCTGAGCCCTTCACCTCAGCTGCACTCACAACCCCAGGGAAACACCCAGGGATGGATCAGTTGAGTGGGTAAGGAAAAACCTGGAAGATCAGCTATAAAATCTCAGAGTCATGGTCTAGCTTGTGGTTATGGATTAGGCAGCCCTGATGTCCAGAGCCCATCAGCCTAGAAATAGCGTTTGTCTTAATTAATCCAGCATTTTTTCTACAAAGGAAGCATCAATATCTTCAAAGATATCTCAAGTCAGCATGAAATAAAGCTGCTGCAATCAAAGCATAGCACACAGGAGGAGGCAAAATATCCTACAGGTGCAATGGTACACTAAATATGCCTCATTTATATACTAAACTGAGCAGTGCTGTGAAGCTTCAATCTGTAGAGGCAAAATAAATGCCCCATGAACAGTAATGAATCACAATTTCCCAATTTCCAAAGCCCCACTGAGCACAGAATGGTCAGAGGCACAGCCTCTACCTTTGGGCAGAGAAGATTCAGCAACCTATGAACAAAAATCTCTTGGATCTGTGACTGTATTCTTCCCATCATGTTCATGATGTTTAAGTCATTTTCCCTTCCATTTACCTTCCACAAAGCTCAGGGGCAGCAGAAATTGCCTCATTCTGTGATTTTTAGCTGTCTTTCATTCATCAGTAGTCTTATCAGCAGTATGTTTCTCCCAGGTGAGATACAATCTATTAACATTTTTGGCAGCTTCTTGTGTGTTGCTTTTTCACTGTCTCTAGCCAAGTGGGCTTTAATGGAATGCTTTTTAGCTAAAACGTGTTTGTTTGGACAATACAAAGGTTTTCTCCACTTTCTTCTGAAATTAGCTTTATCAGTACCAGAGGAAAAAGAAAATCCAAACACTGTACATATTTGGTCTCTATCTTATACTCTTTGTACTTAGGTGCAAAAGAACTCTTGTTTCTGTGCATCTTTTGGAAATATCTACATTTATCTGTTCTTTCTATTTTGACATAAATTACAACAATTAAATAATACTGAAGTCCCTGATGAAAATTATCTTTAGCAACCCGTTTAACATCATCTAACAATCTTAAAGTGCTATTCCCATTATCTTCTAAGCTGCCTCCCAGTTGCACTGCAGTGTGTATTCTGAATGACACACTGCTTTGAAGTCTAAGTAATACAAAAAAGTCTTGGCTTAGGGATGCTTTTGACAACTAATTGTAGTTTTTGATAAAACTCTTCCAACTCTGTGAGAACATACATCTCAGTGTTTTCATTATTCTTGTTTCATATTTTATTTAGAACCATATTAGCTCATCACTCAGTCGTCTCCCATCTCTGACTCTCCAGTAATGCCTTTCAGAGTAACCACAGAAACTTCATGTGCAGCATAATTTACTTCTGTTTCAGTTATGTACTAATCTTACATATATCCAACTCATTCCACCAAGTGGTTATATTTGTACACATCCTTAAGATGGTTTGGAGTGTGTTGGTTTGAAGTCAGATTTCCTTGCAGCTGTGGAAGGCCATTCAGGTATGACACAGCTTCTGTCAGGACACTGCTCTAAGTCCTGTCCTTTCCCCATGGCCATTTTTAACCCCAGCAGAATGACACTGACTGGCAAGGAATGGCAATACTAGGAATACAATTCCTTGCAGAACAGCACAAGTAACTTTAAAACAGATTAAGGTTATGTAGAGCACCTCTGTACAGGTTCTAGTAGTTCATAAACTCTGTAGATTTGTCACAGACTTGCACCAATACATTTGATTGGTGATTGACCTGAATTTAAATTCTTTTAAACTCCTGTTTCATGCAGTACAAATCAGAAGAGAACATTACAGCAAGGCAAGTAATTGACAGAAATCTAAAGACATATGTTAGAAGCAGACTATACTTTCTGCCAGCACAGTATTTAACATCAGCCCTTTTCTCAGCTTGCAAATTTTAAGTGGATGAGTCTTCCCTCACAGAGAAGGAAAATAAGTGGGTAGGAAGATTCTGGGGAAGCATTTTAAAGCTCTGTGACTGCACAAGAACCTAACACTGCTCAAAACACTGGTCTTTTAAAGACATTTGAGGAAGCAGAGGAGAATGTTCTGGTACCAGGATGAAGTACATTCAGTGGTAACATTCAGCTACCTTAAGTCTTCCCAATGCACCATTTAGATCTTCTCCCAAATTACAATAAATAAAAAGACGAAGAAGAGATAAAAAGCATAATTCACCAAAAAGCAGAATAACCACCAAACTACAAAAGCAAAGCAAAATAAAGGAAATGTGGATTCCACATGCTATCATTACTTCAGAATGTTGGGAAGGCATAAAAATACAAGTGCAACAGAAGTTCCATGGAGTAAAGGTCCAGCTGTGGGTTTTGAACTCAAAGCTTCCTGCTCAATCTCTGGTCCAAGAAAAGCCCAAAGCAGATGAGTGCTGGAAATTGAGACTAGAAATCCAGAGGAAAGACAAATCTGGTC
>VZTT01075957.1:208695-266441 GCA_013400855.1 Buphagus erythrorhynchus
GACAATCTTTAAGGTCCCTTCCAACCCAAACCATTCTGTCCCTGGAGGATTCTATGATTGAAATGATCAGCTGAGTCATATAAACTGGAGCAGTTCTGAGAGGTGTCTCACTTCAGTAATACTATGTAACATTAAAGAGGAAACTCGGGTAACAATCTCTACCTAATTAATCTATTTGCTTTTCTCATGGTTTTACCACATGCAAACAACTAAACTACAGTTTTAAAATGTCATTTATTTTCCTTACATGCAGAAAGAATGATATCAGTTTAAACAGAGCACAGAACTAACCAAGCTGCTCAGGGCCTGAAGCCACATTCTACATTGGGATGCCAAACACATGTCAATAAATTATGCACATGAAGCAAACCAAAGAAAGCCATAGCCAAAACAACAGCAACAAAAACAACCCCCACCAAACACAAACCATACTGGTAAAATAAACTAAAGTATTCAATTATTGAATGAAACCATTGCAGTGGGCAATTTTGAGATAATAGGCTGAAATGTAACAGAAAGCACATCATTGCCTGCTCAAAAGCTCATCTGAAAGGAATGTTAAACTGTCAATAACACAAATAAATAGTAATCCATTTATTGTCCAATATTCCATAACAAACTTAGAGTGGTCAGATCCTCTGGGAAAAGACACAGAGCTTTGTATAACACACTAACTATAAACCCATAATCCTGTTTACTGTTGTCTATAAAACAAGAGTATGAAAGTATTTGCTGAAATGGAGAGCCACAGCTCTGAGCTTTGTGTAAGTGGATAACAACAGCCAGACTTCTGACTTCCTCTCCCAGATCAGGAACTGCCTTCAGTATGAGAGTACTAAATAATCCATGCTAGTTAGCTCTTCTTTGCATGGACTTTTGCATCTGCCACCTCAGCAAAATGATCCCTGGTTTAAATCTCTTTTATGGCAAATACTGGGAAAGGCTTAAAAAATTACACAAAAGCAAAGCCCAGCAGGATATAGGATTTATTTATGGATGTCACTGTCAGGAAACAGGAGTGAGA
This sequence comes from Buphagus erythrorhynchus, assembly GCA_013400855.1. NCBI lineage: Eukaryota > Metazoa > Chordata > Aves > Passeriformes > Sturnidae > Buphagus > Buphagus erythrorhynchus. The sequence goes on from VZTT01075957.1 coordinate 209,720, forward strand.
GGAGCAATTCATTAGGTTCAGTTAAAGGAAGCAGAACTCTGAAAACTACTTCCAGCCATGTAGAACAATATTATCTAGTACCACTAGTCCTCACATCTCAAATTAATTACCAAACCAAACTGGGAGAACAGTCTTTTCCATTAATTGGGGAAAAAAGTAAAAATCTGTAAACAGCTTGCTGGGCTGCTTTCCTGCAATGCCCTTATTGGAATCAATGTACTGATCTTGCTGGCAGCTCAGTGTGATTATCCATGGACAAAACATCTCCTGGATTTACATTAAGTGATGTGCCAGCTGTAGTTGTGTGTTTGTGTCCACACAGGTAGTGAATTCAGTTTTCTAATGTAAACACTGCCTGTGTTACTCTCGTGCTGAGGGGTGAATGTGTGAGCAAATAGGAATTTCTATTAGAGGACATGGTTGCATATTTTCACAAGATGATTTGTGCCCTCTTGAAAAGAATCTGACCTGCTCTGTCACATGAATCCCACACGTGAGGTCACACTGCTGCTTCCACACTGCCTTGTGTTTTCACTGTTCCCTGTAGGGCTTTTTCTGGCTATAATTAGAGTTAATCACATTTCAAAGTACCAAGATAATTATCTCCATGTCAAATTAGCTCTTTTCAAATTAAAGACTGTCTCAGCTTAATATTTCCCATTTTGAAAGAAAAGCAGTGATCCCCAGATCTTTTATGTCATTTCTTTATGAACATGAGGTTATGATAAGCTACTTTCTGAACCACTGCTTGAATGCAATTTATTTTACATAGTTTTGCATAATAAAATAGCATTTTAGATAACTTATTCAAAGGGCAGATAGTAATTCTCAGAGGATTTCATTAAATCACCCTTTTCATGTTAAATTAATGTGCCAAGTTAATTTTGGAATAAACAAACCAAGATATTTAATTGCTTTGTGATAAATATGTACTCCTTGCCTAGAATTTTATCATGTAGTTTTACATTTTTATACTCCATATATTTGTGTGCATCTCAAAAGCCTTAAATTTATATATTTACTGGTACACACAATAAGATGTATTCAATAAACTGGTAACTCTCTGTTCATACCAGACCTAAATTTATCTTTCATAATTATTTTGTATCCCATGTTTTCCTACAGCATGAATGACAGAGGAGAATTTTTGGGAAGAAATCCTGAAGGACTTCTTTAGGTTCTAAACAAATTGACACAGAAAACCTGAATGATAATGATAAATGCTGACAAATGAGAAACAAGCAAAAAATGCAGATGCACAAGAGCAAGACAGAAAAACTCAGGACTGAAGCCAGATTTGCTTTACCTTAGATTTTACAAGCCCAGTCCCCTCTTTTTTCCCTTTTAGTCAATGTTTTAGTAAAAACTGCACCATGCAAAATACAGTTACTGGGAAATGAGCTTCACTCATGGTTTGAGTTTCAGCAAACAGTCCCCTTGAATGGTGCCCTTGCAGAGCACCCAGCTCCAGGGCAGTGCTCCACAGCCCTGCTGAGACACTCTGAGATGTGAGAGAGGCTGCAAAGTGACACAGCCTCCCCAGGCAGTGCAAAGGAGAGATGCATTATTGCAAAAACCAGCCCTTTATCAGTGACATCCTTTTAAATCATTACAAACATAATTCAACCAACCACCCCACACCATGATGTGAGCACGCAATGTTATATAACTTGTTTTTCTGCCCCTAATTCAGCCGAGTCCCTTTCCCACAGTCCTCTCCTGCTTAGCCAAAGTAATGTGCCTGAGCCATGGTTTTGCCAGGCCTTCCCTTTGGAAGGTTTTACCTGACTCTGTGCACCTCTGGTGCTGCAAGTGCTCCTGTCAGCCTTTAGCCCTGGGGAAACAGCACCACCACCCCCTAAACCTGGGGTTAGAAAGATATGTATGCACTGCCAAGCAGCAATTAATGCAGCAGCTTTAATGAGCTGGTGGTCGAGTAACAACTATTTACTAATGCTCCTAACAGAGAGAAAGATTTAACTTGAGATTTTAGAGCCAAAAGGTACCTTTGACAGCCATTAGCAATAATTACTATTGCTGTAACAATACAGTTGGATGCATACTTTACTTTTTTTCTTGGCAATATTTCATGTTACTTTTAAAGGATACAAAATCCATTGCAATTCTAACATTTCACACTCATTTATGCAAGATAATTCTGGAATTAGTGCTCCTGATTTTTCTTTTGATAAGGTTGTAAAAACATTCTTGGGTGATTTTCCCATTTTTTTGTTGTTGTTGTTGTTTTGATTTTCTTTTTTTTTAATATTTTCAAGAAAATTATACTCAGCTAGAACAAATTATCNAAAGTTTCTAGTGAAACCTCTATAGAAAAAAAAGTGACACTTGATTATATTTATAAAATTATTTTCATGTAGGAAAAAATGTCTGCTGAATTTATTCTTAGTAGTTATAAGGTCTAGGAGAATTTCCCCTCCCTGTGCATCCATAATTCTCCAGCTGATCTCACTGCAGGCTCTTGTGCCAGGTGGGGACACAAGGGCCCAATGCCCTCCAGTCAGGAGCACATGGAGGAAGAGAGCCAGACTCTCATCATCCTCCCAAGATTTGTCACTGTTTTTCTCCTACACCAGCCTTTTATCAGGAAAACTATCCATTTTATTTCACTTCTCTTTGTGACAGTATTATGACAGATAATAATTCCTCTCTCTCAGGAAAAAAAAAATTAAAAACATGTTTAATTTTCAGCAAAGGCTTAAGACTCTCTAAATTCAAGAGTAGTAGAGCTCACCAAATCCAAATACTCAGTAAACTAACAACTCTACATAACCCAAACTTTATGGACAGTGGAGCAGCTGCCCATGTGCTTCATTGACTCAGGCTGAAGAAATGTGTACAGGGAGTTCATCAATTATATTGCCTTGGGTTTTGATACATTTATTTGTACTTTTACAATAATAAACTAGTATTTCATAAAACCATAGAATGATACGGGCTAGAAGGGACCTTAAAGATTATCTAGTTCCAACCCCTCTGCTGTGGGGAGGGACACTTTCTACCAGATTAGGTTGCTCAAAGCTGTATCTAAATATAATTTGCCAAAATATTTCTTCTTTCCAGTGCTAGAAAAATGTGCAAACACATTCAAATTTTTGGAATTGCGTGAAAAAGCAAACCCATTTTCTCCTGCACCCTCCACACACTAAAGCAGAGTGCACTCTAAGTAGAGTACACTGTGGGAGTAGAGCTGATGCAGGTAAATGCTCAAAGGGTTAAGCCCTTGGCCCATTTTCAGTGGTTTAAAATTCTCATCTTACTTCTAAAAAGTCATTATTTATCTGAATGAAGAGGAAGAAGGAAGAGTAGATGGGCTGGGTGCAAGCAGAAAGTATAAATGCTAAGGTGTGACTGGTCCTGACCAGCACCCAGTTGTGACCACCAGCACTCCTCAGTGGGGTGAAAATTTGATGATAGGTTGCATGTGCAACTGAGCAACACAAATATCTTCTTCTCAGCTGCACTACAGGCCTAGGCTGCACTTCTGAAAATAATTTTTTTTTGAATACATAATTTTGAGGGTCATTGCCCATGGATTGCTGAAAATGCTCTCTCTGGGAATCCAGACTTATTTGTTTGGCCATGAGTTTCTATTTCACAGTGCAAGATAAGGCCTATTTGCTGCTATTGCCCATCACTGTGTAATCAGGTTCTGTTATTATCATCAGTTTATTCATTCTTCTGTAGCACACTGTGCTGTGCTCAGGTTCAATCAGAATAGATTTATGGGAGGAATGACTTGTTTGTAGATTTGCTTGCTTCCTCTCCTCCCAGATAGATGCACATGGAGCTACACAGGTAAGCTACAACCATTAAAGGCTTCCTAACCCTAAATTGATGTAGCCTCTGGAAATGTCTTTAAACTGAGTGTCCAATTCTCAGTTTGCAGGGGAGCATTATTACCCAGCAGCTCCTGCCTCTTCACATTACCACAAATTGTTTCAGTGCAGGGTAAACAAAGTGAGAAAATGAGGGCACTGCTGCCTGCATTTGGGAAACACTGCCAAGGGCAGCAGGCCAGGGCCAGAGAGAAACTCAATTCTCCTGCAAGCAGCCAGCCCTGTGGAGAAGGTTGGCAGTGGGACAGCCTGGCTGAGCACACTCTGATCTTAGCCTAAGTGGCATCTCCTGCTCTGAGTCTTACCACACTGCAAACCTTCCTTCCCATATTTACAGCTACCCAGGTGCTTTTTCCTATTACCAGAAGCACTTCAGGGGTTTGCTAATGCACTGGAAGCACCTTTCTGATAAGCCAACATAAATTGGTACAGCAATAAATCAAGAAGCATTATGCTACTCCAGGATGTGGAGGGGGATCATTTCATTATGCTTATAAAAATAAAATCAAAAAACAATACACATTATACTACCATATGAAGGTGCTTTTCTACATACAGAGAATGTGAAGCTTAATCAGAGAGGAAAATAATTACAGGGTATTCTACTCACCAAAAGCAATCAGGATCACATGACAACTGCCAGGACAGGGTTATTGGAGAGGGTTGCATTAGAAGACAATATGCCTTATGAGGAAGGTGGAGGCATTATTAAAACATAATGCACATGCAGAGTGGTGCATGCATTACACACTGACAAGCTAATGCTTCCCAGGAATACAGATTGCAGCAAGCAGAGCTTTAATTATTTAATTTCCTTGTTCAAGAGTGCAAAGCTCTAGCCAAGAAAGCATCTCCTTCCATATCAATTCAAATAGCACCTTTCTCCTATCTATCTGGTGCTGCCCATTTAATAAGCAATTGCCACCAGAAAAATGGAGATTAATTAATTTTTTAAAAAATTACATTAACAGATGTTTTATTTTTAGATATCTATAGTAAACTGAAAATTGTGCTTGAGAAGTTAGACCAACATGTTAATGCTTCTACTTTAGTTTTTATTTGGCATATTTGTTCAATAAAATCAGCCTCTTTTTAATTAAATACGTTTTATCCCTTTGTTGACATTGCATAAAGTCCAAAAGTCACAACAGGGAATATGTTATTGAGCCATTCCACATTTCCTAAATAACTGAAAACACCTATTTTCACCTCAAACACCACAATGCTCTAGAGAAGGTGAATACAATGTTGATTATTAATAATAATAATCAGCCAGTATTTGCTTTTACAGTGACAATGACTCCCACCAGGCTGGGTGCAGCTCACCACACTCTGCAACTCAGCCTCCAGCCCATCCCTCTGGAGAGCTCCTCTGCAGGGACAGAAGTGTCCCCAAGCCATGGGGACAGCAGCCAGATTTTGGCAAGTCCCAGCACCAAAGTCAGGCCTCAACTCACCTTCAGAGAGTCCTTAACCTTGAACAAATGGAATATTAGGGGAAGATGACTCTGTAAGTTTGACTTAGGCTTTGATTCAACCCAGTGGAATGAAGAAACAAACCCAGTGCCAGCAGTGCTTGGCAGCCCCCCAGAGCACACGGGGCCAGAAAGGGTTTCCTGAACTCTGGGAGGATCCTCCTGACCAACACATTGGCATGAAAAGAAGCAGGAAAGGAAAGCATGGAGAGCATCATCCAGATTTTATTTAAGATACTCAAGTCCTCCCTAAGTCCCAAGAGTACAAAGAAAGCATAGACCCTTCCTGTTGGATCTCNGTGGTGCCTTTTTCTTTGTTCATCTTCTTCATGGAACTTAGGTAGTTGTCTTTGATTGGTCAGTGTAATGCCACTCTAAGGGTGGTGGGAATCTATTATTGGGTCAAAAGGATAAATAATATAGGTGTTAAACTTCTATTGGTTTGTTTAGCTTTAAAAGGCCTTGAAGCAGGCTCAGCTGGGGCCATTTTTCCCACTTCTAGCAAGGAGCTAGAGGTGCTGTCATACTTTCTGTAATTTCTGATAAGATATAATAAACATCCAAGCCCAAACACGAGAATCATCTCAATTGCCTTTCTAATAATCCTGGCTCTGAGGGAAAACAGATGAGACTGATGACAAACCACTAATAGGTGGTGCAAAGCCCAGCATACACCCCCACACCTTCCTAAGTCACAGGGATGCTCAAAGGTTTTGGTGTGAGCTTGTACACGAGCTTTACAGGGCAGTGTCCCAGGCTTGTGGCAGCCTCTCCTCTCAGCACAGTGACACCCTTGTTTTCATTATCTGGAACACAGCACTTCCAAGGCCTTTCCTCTTCTATGGCTCCTTTCTACACCAAAGAGTGGTTACTATCAGCTCTTCTCTCTGTAATAGTTTCTTGGGTGATTAAGCAAAACTTTGTCACTTGGAGAACCTTGGAGGTCATTTCATCCCACCTGCCCTCCCTCTCCCCACCCCAACACTGCATTTCTTTTGGCTGTAGCACGTGTGAGTTTTCCTCTGTTGCTCTTCTAGCTGTCCATTACCACAACTCATTTTAGAGCCTCCCACATCTGCCATGCAGTCTCCCAAATGCCAGGCCTGCTTCCCATCACATCCCCCTCTTCCTCTCACCTGCCCACAAACAGTGCAAATGTTTGGACAAGCACAGGAAAGCTGAATCAGTCACATCATGAGAGAATGGGCTGAGACACAGCAGCAGTAAAAGGAAGGGAAATAATTTCAATCAAATTGTTAGAGGTTGGTTTTGGTTTAAAAGGCAATCTCTGAAAATATCTACATCAATTATAACTTAATCTCCTTTGTGATCATCTAAGATTCCATCCAACTAAGGCAGTTTTTGCAAAAACCTCAAAAAACTTCCTATGTGCAAAATTTCTCTCTATTTATGCACCCTGGTTCTAAATGCTACTGCTCTATTGATTACTGTAATTCAGCTCTAATTGCACTTTTACAAAGCAGGATAAATAGATTACAGTTGAGCTAGGAGGAAGCCAAACATCAATTATTAATATAACAGAGCTGGCCTCTACCATGCCTGTATTATTTACCTTGGGGAGTTTAGGAACCTGCTGAATAATATTTATCCTTGTAAATTAACCACTTTAAAATATTTGTTTTCATTAAGAAAAGCAATCAGAGTAATGAAATATTCTTTCAGCAAATGCAAACAAGCCCTCAGTGTCTGTAATGATAGATGAAAACCCAATGCCCTTTCTCAGAATGAGGCAGCCTTGGTGTTTCAGAAAGCAGGTTTCTATTGCTCCCCAGGACACACAGGGCTGAAGATCTGCAGATTGGCTCAAATGCAGCATGGGGTCTTTGGTTACTGTTTGAGCCATTGTTCTTATCTGCACAGCTGTTTTAGCCTCACTTGGGATCCTAAACCAGACACTTTCAGCAATGAGAAAAAGCTAATGGCAAAGCTGGTCTTTCCTCAGTGCAAATTTCTAAAAAAAGGCTAATAAGTCATGTTTCCCAGGCCCATTCTGGCCAGCACTGTGACTCTACACCAACCTCTGCTTTGCTTTGCTCACTCCCTTTAGTTCCAGGTCTTGTCTGTGCATCTTCTGCTTCATTGCTCCAGCAATCTGCATTTCCATTAGCAGCAGTTAATATTGACAGTTTATACTCTAACCTTGTGGCCTATGGCTCTGGCTGATGATTTGGATATATGGATTTTAGGTTTTTTTCAAATATATATATTGCTAAGCAAGGAAATTTTTAAATTATTCCTCTGACCTTTGCCTCTTCTCTTTGGATACTTCACCTGCTCAAAGAACAGTCATCCCTTTGTCACCACAAGTTTGATCACCAGAATGATCTGGCTTAGTGCAGAGCCTCCCTGGCCAAAGCACAAGAGCTGCCAGTTTGCAGCCACATGCACAGACCCACCAAGATTTTCACCTTTGGAGTGGATTTCCAGATTTTCCACAGGCAGATGGACACACACAATTCCTCTTCAGTATTTAGCTGCAATTATGAAGGTAACTCATGTGGTGCACAGATTCTGTGGTTGTTCTGTAGGTAGAGGCAAATTTCCCCTGATGAATAAATACTATGCTTAAAAGCTATTGTTTCTTGAATAAAAATATTCACCAAAGCTAATTCTGTAAATTTCCACTGTATCACAATCAAAAACTCACTGTACAATATTTAATTAGTTAGCCATTTGTAGCTAGGGCTGGAGGCATTCATCATCTTTCCAAAAACATGCACATCACCATCTGTAACATCCAGTCAGTATTTTGGCTCCAAATGAGATAAAACATTTAACACATTGGCAGCTAAAAGTTAGGTTTGCTACAAAAGCATCAAATACAAATTCTGTTGTGCTGCTCCTTTGAGAGTATCTCAGCATTTGCCACTGTGGATAGTCTCTAATCAAAAAGCCTGGAGGGAATCCAATGAAATCTGTGCCCAACATTCAACTGCAGGAGTATTAATCCAGCTCCATTCTATATCTGATTAGACAAAAATCAGCCCTTTCTACCCATTAGGCATCTTTTATCTGCTCCTGCAATATATGCTTTTCTTTTCAATCCTCTGGCAATAATATCAGTGCAGTAGTAGTCTAGCAACTGCTAATCTCTGATAAAAACTTAGGGCTAGATTGTTCCTAAGAAAAACAAGATACTTCTTGGATTTGCTTAGGAGCTGATTGAAAGCCCTGGAGCAGCACACTCCTGGGATGTGAGGGATCTCTTGGAGGAGGAGGAAGGGAGACTGGTGGCTCTGGCTGGGTCAGATCCCTGTCCCCAGGCACGTGCCCTGTGGGGCTCCTGGCACCTCTGAGCCTTCCAGCTCCCCCACCCTGGCTTTTGGCTGCCAGGGGCCCACACAGCCCCACACTCCACATCTCTAAACACAAAAACAGGCACATTCCTGGAGCTGAAGATTCCCCTTAGCTCATGCCAGAGTTAGAGTTTCCCAGTATACAATCCCTACTGTGTGCCCAGCACTCTGCTTCTTCCTGGGTGTGTAATGTTGAATTTGGCTGTGCTAAAGCCCAAGGGAGCTGGCCTAACCTGCCAGCAGCAACCTCTGTCCTCAATATGTACCTTCCCTCTTGGGTCAAGTGAAAATTGAATTATTAGCAACTTCTAATTTGCTTCATTATTACCTGCAAAAATGCTGAATAAGATTATTTTTGATGCTGATTCATGAGAACACCCACTCATTGATTCCTTGTTGACAAGTATCTGTCATGAGCTAAGAGTCTGGCAGTTCTTACAGCACTTTCCCCTGTTTTAATCATGTTGCACAGTGCTAGTTTTCCATTAGAATCCAAAACTTAAACCCATCACTCTATCTACATCACCCAATGCCTTCAAAAGTTTGGAGTTTATTGAGCAACTTCACAGAATTCTCTTTTATAGTCCTAAAGACCTGAAATGTGTTACAATCCTGCAGATTCTTTCTTAATAAAAATGAGCAAGCTCTGCTAAAAAACTCAAAAAACCTCTCATGGTTCAATGATGAACTTTACTCCTTAAACACCACATAAATCACATAAGGGATCAAAATCAGGATAGAACATTCCTAGGAAAGAAGGCTGCACTGGTTTACTGTCCACCAAAGCACCTGATCAACAGCAATATTGAGCAGTGTCACCAAATTTAAACAGCTTTGCAGGTACTTTGGACATAAAGAATAACAGCAGCTTTATCTGAGATGTTCCATTTTAAAAACAGTGTAAAAACCATACATGAAATAAACACCAACAATTAGGACAAGTCAAAACAGAATTACTCTCTCCAGATTCACACATTCATGTGTTCCCTTTTTCTTGCTACTCCCCTCATATAAGAAATCATTGATTTGATTGAGGCAAAAACTTTCATTGCAATTTTCCCTTTTTCCCATAAGCCTTGAAGTATTAGACAAATGGATCTGTTCAGTGAAAGTTTTGTTTTCCTTCAAGAAACTGAGATGAAATGCACTTTAGTCTTAAACTCAAAAAAGACAAAAAAAACCACAAACAGTAGAATGCCCATGATCTTTTTAAAAACAAAGGAACAAATAAAGAAACAAAAAACACTACAAAAAACCCCAAGAGATAGCTATTATTTTACATGATACTGTATTGAGAAGCTTTAAAGACATCTATGAATATTCACTTTTTCATGCAGTGCAAACCACCTTTATTGCAACACATAAGTAGCAGCCTGTTATATCTAGACCAGATATAATTTTATTAATAGAAAATTTCTCCCTCCAAATGAAAGCCTCCCATGAATATTTATCTACATTCAAATAGGAATGCCTCTCATCTCAGAAAAGGATTCATGAACTTTAATGGCAACTTCAGACAATTTGATAGGTTTATATTTCCCTCATGTAAACAGCTTTGCATTAGCATATGAATGTTATTATCCATGCTTTAACTTTGCCAGACACTGACCACTTTGTTGCATTTTTAATGGCTTACCTATGAGTTTTTTCATTAAACATTTTTGATCTGCTGTTAGCTTTGATGTCTGCTTGAGAAAGAATTTTGCCTGTTTGCATATCAGTGAGCTAAAAGTTACCTAGAAACACTTCACACCAGCCTAAATTACAAAAAGGCCTTACATAGCTAGACTTGCTTCTCTGCTGTAACACAGGTATCTGAGGAAAACACATTAAGCATCACAAGGGGTGCAAAGATATTTGAATCTCTACTGCACGTAACATCATTCTCATTCTTACTTACTGCAGTAGACATTTGGGAAAAATTTGAATTCTTATTTCACAGAAAAAAAGGTACTTGAACATGTTTTCTTCTAAATCCTAAGTGAATTCAAATCACATTTATAAATGTGGGCTCACATAGAGAGGGGAGAGATAGAGATCCTCCTGATACCTTTAAAGAACAAGGAACTTGATTTATATCTTCCTGTTATCTTTTCTATAATGACCAACATGTGCCTGACACCAGAGCAATGAAAAGGATTTTTCCTGTACGGAGGAAACCTCAAATGTGGTAATTAAGGTTCCTGATGGATCTCTAGCAGCAGAGGAGATTCTGCTCTTCAAGTTTCCTATTTAAAGTGTCTATTGAAACTTTCCCAAGAAAGTGAAAATAGAGGAATAAAAGGATTCTTCCTTTCCAACTTGTTTAACTTTTATTTTTACCTTGGCTGACTCATCTAGAAGAGAGTAAATAAGATTTAGATATAAGAATATCATTATAATGAATTGAAGACAAGGCTACAGTGGTCATCTTTCATCTAAACTGATGTGCCCACTTGGATTACAACAAAGTCTGTATTTTTACATGCTTGATAAAACATCTCTTTTATTCAGTATTGCCATCAGTTGAAACTGATTCCCATCTACTACTAATGGTGTATATTCTCCTATAACACTTTATGCTACATTTCTTCAAGTCTCAGTTTAAGAAGTTAATGTAAGTGACTCTCTCCCACAAGAAATCCCACCAGAAGATATAAGCAAATGGATGCCTTGGAAGATTGAAATAATTAGATAATCCACCCTGGTACAGGAAAATTGCATGCATTGTTTTTACGCCTACTGCGATAGATGTAGCCCCAGAGCTTTCTTGGATTAACTCAATTATTTGTCATCATTTGCTTATCAGTCTACTTGTGCCTGAAACAAATTCCAGAGTAAAATAAAGCACAAGGAACTTGCTATGTCAGTGGACTGAAATCGCTCCCATGACTGCTCCAATCCCTGATTTACACAGGGCCAATGGGAATTGTCATGGGAGTCAGGCTAATCACCAATTTTATCTATTTTATCACTGTGCCCTAGAAAGGAACAAAATGCTCTGCAGTAGGAAAAGGTGGGTAAACATTTAGAGTCATGTTCCTGTTCCACCCACCCTCCCAGTGAAACACTGCTCCCAATTAAATGTGAGAGTTTACACTCCTTCCAGAAGCATATCTGGAATTGAATTGTGCTGGTTACTATTGTAGCTTTGGCTAAGAGCCGACTGCAGTCCAACAGAAGTTTTTCACACTTGCAGTTTCCCCTTCTGCTCAATATTCCTCAATTATTTTCAGTACTGATCTAAAGTCAATCTTCAATAATGTAGATCACATATTTCCTTACTACGATTTTTCCTTTGGTTATCTACCCATTCCCATACTGTGTAAATATCTTTAAATCAGTAAAATCAAGGTAAAACCTTGACAAAAATGCTGTTTCCCCTGTTAGCTCTGTGCACGTACCTGGAGAGATCCAGGATGTGCTCAGCTCTTGGAGCTGCCACCAGGCTGTTCCAACTCCATCTCACCAAACTTTTGCACTCAATATGCATTGACAATAGGAAGAGTGAAGCAGCTAAAAGCTGAAGTCTTCTATAGTGATTTTAATTAAGAGTCTGTCACTATCTGAATTATTATTGTTACTTTAGGAATTACATTGCAGCATAAATTATTATAATAAAGAAGCCTGGCAATTATGATCTTAGCCAAAGTGCCTGAAAGAGGTTTCACTTGAGTCGTGCCTTTTGGGCCTCTGGGGAGAAAGAAATTCAGGAATTGCTTCCACTCAGAAGAGGAGCTGCCACAATGCCAAATACTTCTATAATTAACAGTTGTTTAACCATGGGGGCAGTAAATGCCCTGTCCCACTTCTGAAGCCCACATCCATCCTCAGGGAACTCCTACAGTGTTCCACCCAAGTATTTATTCCCCTCCTGGGGCTCATGGTCCCCACACTTGCTCTGTCACAGTCTCCAGCCCACCAAACCCCTCAGTTTGTGCTGTTCTCTCTTACAAACACACGTGAGCAGAATGAAACCCAGAGAAAGCCTCCCATACACGTGTACATCCCAAGTACAATTTGTTTGAAACATGAGGGCTCCTGTCTTTGGGCTGACTGTGGCAAACCTGCAGCTGGGTGATGTTATAAAACAGCACCATTATCAACTGTTCTAAGGGGAAAAGCAGCTCTTCTGGATCTACAAGTGTGCTTTACCAAACCCTGAGGAAAATCAGACAGAAGCCAAAGAATGAGTCTCAGCCACTTTATCACGTGAGTGGTGGGATCCCACCTACTGTGACTAGTCCCTGTGGATGGTGGCAAGGAGTGCTTTGGTGGCTGTGGCAGGGCCCTGTCCCTGTCCCTGGCATGGAGACAGGAGCAGGAGGAAGCTCCATCCCCACCTGGAGCAGGTGTGCAGCTCAGCGCCCGCAGGAGCAGGGGGGTTCTGACCACGGGAACCTCTGCTGCGACCTCACTGCCACATCCCTGCCACATCCGAGGGGTGGCTGCCTCTGTGCCCTGCTCCAGCTTCAGGGAAAGGAGCAATAAAACCAGTGCCACATCCCTGCCAGCTCCGAGGGCTGGCTGCCTCTGTGCCCTGTCCCAGCCCCAGGGAAGGACAGCACTTAGGGCAGTGCCACATCCGAGGGCTGGCTGGCTCTGTGCCCTGCTCCAGATTTAGGGAAAGGAGCAATAAAACCAGTGCCACATCCCTGCCAGCTCCGAGGGCTGGCTGCCTCCGTGCCCTGTCCCAGCCCCGGTAAGGACAGCACTTAGGGCAGTGCCACATCCGAGGTCTGGCTGGCTCCGTGCCCTGTCCCAGCCCCGGTAAGGACAGCACTAAAGGCAGTGCCACATCCGAGGGCTGGCTGGCTCCGTGCCCTGTCCCAGCCCCGGTAAGGACAGCACTTAGGGCAGTGCCACATCCGAGGTCTGGGTGGCTCCGTGCCCTGTCCCAGCCCCGGTAAGGACAGCACTAAAGGCAGTGCCACATCCGAGGGCTGGGTGGCTCCGTGCCCTGTCCCAGCCCCGGTAAGGACAGCCCTCCAGCCGGGTCCGCGCTGTCCCCGCCCGGGGCTGGAGCGATGCCCGGAGCGGAGCTGCGCTGCTCAGGCTCCCCCTGCCTGCATCCGCATCCGCGGCAGCACCAGCGCTCAGGAATTGTTTCCTGCTCGATCCACAATCCCCCCCGGACCTCTGGGTTGAGATTCCTTTCCCTTCGCATCAAGAACCACATTTATTTAATTTACAAGAGCGTGTCTCTTGGCTGATGTGATGCAGATGCAGCTCGTTTCTCAGCAGATGGATGCAATGTTTTTATTGTGTCCCCAGTACCGACCAAAACTACAACAGCAAATAGCTGAGCATAATATAAAATTCACACTCTAAATGAGAGAGAAATCTTGGTGATGGGACTTGAGTGACTAATAAAAATGTGGAAGATTAAATACATTTTCAAGAGAATTGAAGACTTTTTTTTTTTGTTATTTAGAGCTTCATTGTCTTTTTATCTTTCTTGCTAAGCTGCATTTAATTCTACAACTTTTCTAATTTTGAGTATGATTTTAAAGTCCATTTTGGGATAAACCCTTAAAAACCGCACTTCATGTTGCAGCATTTAATTCTAAATAGTCAGCAATGCAGCCTTCAGAAATACAAAGCTCAGGTGAAAAAATATCACTGCCTTAGGCTAGGGCCAGAGTTTCACTCCTGCTTGCAAAAGTAACATGATTTGCGTCATTTCTTTCAGACTGCCATAGCATGTCAGGACGTGGAGAGCATTAGAGTGGACCAATTTAATTATTCATTTTCATATATATATACACACACACATATATATAAAAAGCTGGAATCTTACTGTATTTTTTTGCCAAGAAACAACAGCTTAAACAATTTGTTATTTTGATATGTTTACCCAGGCTTCACTTTAGATCATTTATTGTCCGAAAAAAAACCTGTTAACATTTAAGACACCCAGGGTCTGCCCTGCATTACTTGGGTTTCATTCCAAAAGCAGCATTATGTGTTGGTTGGAAAGCAAATAAAACACGTTTGTACAGCTGATGTCATCTTTCTCCTTTGTGGGTCTGCACAGTTCACACACGCCACCACCACCGCCATCAATTCACAGCTCTCACCACAAAATAGATCTGGCAAGAAAAGCCTAAAGCTCATTTAGGAAAAATTGGGCAAATCTTCACCTTTCACAGCTGGGTCTCATCCAGCAGGTCTGATTAACTGCTTTGGCAGCCACTCCACCAGAAAGCCACAGCACAGTGTAACACAGTGCTACTCTACAGCTTTATCTTCATGCAAATCATGAGGTTGTTTACAGGTACTCAGAAAGAGATAGATACTCTTAGTCCTGAGGTCAGAATCTCTTAAAACCAGCATTAAAATAATGGCTATTCTCTCCTCTCCAAACAGATCTAGGCTCTGCTAAGCCCCCAAGAGTGGAATTCACCCAATGTCAAGAACCTTCACTGAGACTCTCAGGCACAAAAGGGTGCCAAGGTCTTGTGCTTCCATCCAGCAATTTTTCCAAGGCAGTAACTTAGTTTGCAGTTCCAGAGCTATATCCTTCCTAAATGCTATTCTTTCAAAATCTTTCTCAAACCACATTATTTGTGTGGTCAAATTTTCTGGTTTGCTTCTGTTCTTCACACAAGGGACAGCTATATTTGAACAGCAGTTGAAATGTCTCCATGTATTCTTTGTATATAGAGCTGTGTGGCATCTTGAGTAAGTTTCTTTTCATAGTATCATATTTAAAATATAATAAAAATAATCCCAAGGTATAGGATTTGCACTTGGGTTCATGAGGGCTGGTTTACCATTTTTATAGTAATTTTTTTCAAAAATAAAACCCCAAACTCGAAATTTGTTCTTTAAGCAGTCTTGTTCCTTGTTTTCTATCCAACTCCAAGACCTTGAAATATAAATAGCACCAGAGTAAACCAGGCATTGAAACATGCACTAACTCTTTCTGCAGGCATAAAGAAAAGTGACTCACTTGTGACAGGTATATCCATTTGATCATTACCTGAAAGTATTCAGAACATTCATCCCTGGGAGACAAAGCATCCTGCTAGGGCTGAGGGCTGTCATATTTTATGCAACTCATGCCTTTAGTGAATCAAGACTATTACATCCACCAATATAAGCCTGAAGGGGAAATCACAGTAGAGAATTAGGCTGCAAATTTTCCTCATTTTATAAGGAAGTTGAAAATTTTGGTCTGGACCCAGAATCTTCCCCTAAGCTATGAGGCATTCTAGTTTCTCTACATTCTAGCATTCTCTACACATCTGTTATATACTTCATTGCAGAGTTTTCTGAAACTCAATTTCCATGAGACTCCCCCAGAAATCCTCACTTTCACATGCCTCACTCCACACCACATAAGAGCAGCATCACAAGTTAACACATCTAACAAATACCAGAATCCTTTGTACAGGGAAAGACAGACCAACAGGGCAGTACAAAATAAAGAGCAGCAGCAATATGCTACCCAGTCCTGATTCCCAAAACAGAAACTAGAAATTCTCACTTCCCAAAACATCAGAGCTATTCAATCTCTATGGAAGGAAAGAAAGGATTCTGAGTCAGCCTTGTGTTTAGCAGCATTTCTGTCACAGGCTCAGCTGCACTCATGCTGAGCAGCAGGAGGGGAATGCATGGCAGGAATGTTACTGTTGTGCTGCACCTCTAATCTAATCAGATCCTTTCTCAGGATCAAGTTGTACATAAAACAATTCAGCCTGAGTTTACCAATCTACCTAATCCATATTGTCTCGATCTGCACGTCCTGCCAAAGCTCAGTGTTACTGCAGCACCCTGAACCTCTGTCAGGCAGCTGCAAGCACCACATCATGGTTACACCATGGGCCTCTCTTCTGCACCCTGGCACAAGGAGGGAGTGCAGCCCTGGCAGGGCTCAGCACAGCCCTGCAGCTCTGCACTTGCACATCCCTTTGCACAGACACATTGTTCTCCCAGCAACAACTGCTTCTGCCTGGGGGGACAGCTGGGGAGTCAGAATGGGCTTTTTCATGTGCCTGTCCCTTGTTCATCACTTGGGCTCATTAAACATTTCAGGAGGTAGGGGCTGGGGGTGCTCAGAGAAACACAGGTTTCAGAATCCCTCAAGAAACCAGCAGAAATTTGATGCCACATCTGTCCCTCCTGCCCTCAGCTCTCCCAGTTCCTCAAGTGGAGTCACAAGCTGGCACACAGCTGCATGAGTCCCTGTAGTTTTCATTAAAATATCCATCTTCTAGTTCCATTTGGGAGTTTACTTTTCTTCCCCTGTCCTGTCCAGGGTTCTCTGCTCTCTCCTGCCACCCCAATGAGCTTGCAACTCCTTCAGAGGGCAGGGTCAGATGTGGCAATTGTGTCTCTTTACCAACACAACAACACTGCATAAACACTTGGGAAAATATGGAAGAGATGTTTACAGAAGTTGCATTTCATAAGAGATTTATAGACCTATTAAAAATTATTAGGCTTCACTTCTTCAGTGACAAAGCTGCTTTCATAAACTGCTCTCGACAATTTCATATTCAGAGTCTGCAGGATGCTTATTTTCACATTTTTGAAGTGCCATATTTCCTTCATCATTAGGGGGATTTTTGTTCTGTAAAACAGCAATTCCCTGATTCTTCTGACCTAGCAATTCAGTTTAAAAATATACATTACACTTATGGCATGGATGGACAGCATGACTGCAGACACTGCTGTGAGTAAGGCTGACAAGTGCTCCCAAGTGTCCAAATAACTGAAATGTGCATGTTTCAATTGCTGATCTACTTTGATTTGATCCAGGGACCTGGGAAAAGACTGGGAAAGTCTTTTATACCTAAGCATGGCAAGCATGGAGGCATGACAATGAAAATATCCTTTTCATGTTGGATACAGTGCCAGATCTCACCCTTCCACCCTCTAATTCACAAAGAAACAGAAGGATTAGTCCCATCCTTCCTTACTCATGAAGGCAATGATTCCTTCCTTTAGCATCCACATATCCATTCTCAATGGCTACAAGGAGAAAACAGGACCATAATCCTAGATTTTGCTTCAGTTTAGTAAACTGATAAAACCATTTGCATACATACTTTTCTTGGAATTCAAAGTAGGAAATCATTCCTGCTCTAATACATGAGCTGTAGATGATACAGCTGGAAAAAGGGTTAAATTCAGGAGTAGTTGCATTTTAATCTATAAAATAATAAATTTTTTAAAAATCAATATTCTTAGAATTTTGAGCTGAAGCAATAGATGGAAAATGCCCTACCCCCAAGTGTCATTCGGGTTTGCTTGGGAGAAAATTCATATCAGAACTTTCTCAGCATACAAAGACCTTTGAAATGGGCTTTTTCTCTATTTAAAAAGGCAACCCTTTGTGTGATACAGACATTTTGAACTACAACAAAAAATGACAATAAAAATGTATCTGGCTGGAATCTCTTACCTGCTTCCATAAATAATAACAAATCACAGTACTATGATTCTGTGCTACAATTGCCAAAAAAGGGATTGTTTCTAT
This sequence comes from Buphagus erythrorhynchus, assembly GCA_013400855.1. Lineage (NCBI taxonomy): Eukaryota > Metazoa > Chordata > Aves > Passeriformes > Sturnidae > Buphagus > Buphagus erythrorhynchus. The sequence goes on from VZTT01075957.1 coordinate 227,835, forward strand.
TTCTCAGGAGGATACCAAAGCTCCGTGTTTGCAGTCAGGGCATTTTCAAAGATTTCTGTCCATCACATCTCTGGAATCTACAGTGCTGGTCAGGTACTCCAGGTTATAGACAGCAGTTACAGTCAAATTGTGTTAATAATTAAACACAAGGCTGTACAGAAGCAGCCATCATAATTTACATGCTAAAACAAGTAAAATCTCAGTGGTAAATCACAATGACAAAAATGGTTTATTCAGGTTAATCCTAGTTAAATCATATAAATGTTTCAATATATGCCAGATGTCTTTTTTTAGAGGAAAGATGAACATGACTTGAATAGGAGAAGACTGATTTCACAAGAAGAGGGGACAAAACTCCAAGCTGGCAGGTAAGAGACAAAACAACTTGAAGTTTTCCCCCAGACTTTGGTGGCCCTCTCCATGGAATAAAACCCAATAACATCATTTGGCAACACCAGCAAGTCATCACTGACCAGAAAAGAAATCAAAATTCAGCACTAGCCCAAATTATCTGTAGTTTGCTATAACAGGAATGATGCTGCAAAACAAAATGTTGCAATACTCCAGAGCAGTGGAGTTTGTAAGCTGAATGACAATGACTTTCAAGATCCCTTGCTAAAAAACAACTGGGTGGGACCAATTCCTAAATTTTTATGGCACTGAATACAACTCAAACCTACATGAAGGGGGGCATCCTTCTTTACTGCAACATCTATTTTTTCCAGTGGTAATCTGCTGGAAGGAAACTATCAGCCTGAGATTATCTAATGTGTACCCAGCTTCCTGAGCAATTCTGTTTTTCCTCTAAATACAAAGGAAAATAAATATGTCTGGAAAGGTACTCCTGTGTGTAGGGAATACAAGAACAAACTCCTTTTTCCCTAATTAGCTACCTTGGAATGGTTTAACATCATTGATGAAAGTGGCATGACTCATAGGAATAATTATTTTTATGGGTACAAACACTCTGCAATCAGGACTGGAGCCTATATAATTATTCCCAGTAAGTGCATTGAGCAGATATGGAGTTTCTCACATGTATGATTGCAATATATAAACCCATACTTGTATTTTTTAATTACTATTATTATTGTTGTTGTTGCTTTAAGCACTGTAGACATAAAAACTTGGGAGCTGTTCTGTGCTGTGTAAAGCAGACTGCAAACTCTGAGATCATAGCTGGGAAAGAGAGCTGTGCTCACTGAGGGCTGTTATAAAATTAAAATACAAAGTCAGGTGAATAAAAGAAAGCAATACTCAAATCAGACACGTGCACAGGATTTGGACACTTTCAAAAAACCATCCTAAAATATCGTCTGGAGATTTAGAGAATGTGGAAAATCATGTAGGGAGAAAAAACTGCCTTAATGCCAAGGATCAATCACTAAATTCTAAAACCCTTTGATGAGATAAATACAAGGCAAAGTGACATCCTATGCCAATACTGTCCATATGCATGGACATTAAGAATGCACAACATGTCAAACATTAGCAACTAATGCTTCAGAGCAGCTCCAAAAATGTGCAGCTTTATTCTTGCCCCTGCCTAAACCACATGCTCAGTTATACCCACTTCTCTCCACACATGCAGCAAGTGCTTTTAGTGCATATGTTGGACTTTTTGATACAAACTTTAATTTACAATTATTGGCACAACTACTGCTTTCCTCAGCCAGCTAATAGTAAAAGAGAGAGAGGCATCAACTTTGAGATGCCAGTACTTTCACAAGCACAGGCAGTGTCCTCACAGCACCAGATACCAACAATATCAACCAAACCATCTTCAGCAATAATTATCTGCAGTCAAAACTGAAGCACATAACAGAATTAAACATTTCATTCCACTGAAAAAAGAAGGGGGGCTAAGAAAACCCCCCTGAGGGTGTAAATGATAAACTGTCCAGAAACACAGAACCCACAACAGCCATACCTGCAGTAACAGACTGCACACAAACACAGCATGGAAGCATGGAACACAAGACAAGTTTTTACTCCTTTCCCTCCATGTCATGGTCAATAGGCAGCACACCAGGTATCTATTTCTGATGGTTTCACAAAAAGTTCATGCTTACATGGCTTTGGACTACAATTTAAATAAGCCAAGCAACAATAATTAATCAAAAAATCCAACTATCTAAGCTCAGGCCAAATGTGGTGAGACCTTGGAGGTGTCACACAACATCCCTGATGGCCCAGGACCAGGATAACATCTCTGCAAATGTGCAAGGCTTGAGCAGAACCCATGCAGGTCTGAAGAAGAATCTGTGCAATCCCAGAAGGAGGGACAAGAGCACAATGAGAGGACACAGCCTTGTGTTTCTTTAAGCATATTTCACCTCAGTTTTATCCTAAACAAATATTTTGTTATCTAGCACCTTCTGAGACCAGTGATCAAACTCTTTGTATAGCACTTTGTGGGCAGCTTTTCCCTCTCTGTTTGCCATGATTTCTCCCACGTGAATTACAACAGCAACTAAAGACATAGAGGGGAAAGTTGCAAATGTATTATAGATATTCCTTTTTCTTTCTGAAAAAGTCTTTATAGAATATAATCTTGTGTTAATACAGATATGGCATCCCTAAAAATTACAACAGATAATTAGATCATGGACATCTTCAACAGCAGGACAATTATTTTTACATTGTCTGCAGCTAGTAGTTAAGAATAGCTGATAAGCTATTTCTAGGCAACTTTAATAAGAGTGTGGCTTTATCTAAGCCCAGAAATATCCTCTTTCCCTGCAAGTTGCTTAGAACCTCAAGCCCTGATAGATGCATGTGTTAGAACCTTTCCATAAATCCAGTAATGAAAAGTAAAGTCATTTTAAAGGCAGCCAAGAGAGATTGGCAATGCCAGCATTTCAAAGTAATGTCTGAATACACTAAAAGCTTTGTCACTTGAGTCTCTGAAAAATTAGCAAATAGATAAATTTTCTCAATTACTCCATCTTCCAACCAAATTTCATCAGTGCACTAGAAGCTTTCCTAGGCAAAGTCTTTGCAATCTAAAATTACTTCCTAACTCCACACTTCAGTAGCTGGGCTTAGGGGATGTTCATGGCTGTGTCAAAAGCTCAGCCCAAACTCCTAGGTTGTATCCCATGGGATTCTTCCAAGCAAATCCCTGACCAGGCCAGAATATTGCTGTTCATCTTTGTCTGAATCCTGAACAGTCAGTTCACAGTCACTGCAGCCAAAATCACCCCCAAACTTCATTCCTTTCTTCATAAAATAAAAAAAAACTCTTCAAATACTTTGTTCTAATGTTGCTTCCCTCCACCTTTATATTGTAAATTATGCCACAGCATATTTAGTAAGATTTTAAAATTACATATCAAGCATAGAGCTTTTCAAAATTCCTTAAGTTATTAAAAAATAGTAATTCCAAGTCACCTCTTTTGTCAGACCATTTTGATATCAGAGAAATAGCATTTTCTAAAGAAAAAGAAAAAAAAACCACTTTTTTTAGGATTTTTCTTAACAAGTTCTTTCTTTGGCCTTGAAAAACAGAATAGTACCAGGCTATAAGAGCAGGCCCAGAGAAAAAACATCCCCCAGTGCAGGTTCCTATGCACAAACCAGACCTTGCCCACAGCCAGCTGCATTGCCTACTGGTATTTCTTTCAGAAAACATAATTATTCATGCCCTAACTAGACCAAGAAGCACCCCTCTGAAAATGCAAGATTATTTTTCATCAAGTTTTGTTTCATGTTCTAGAAAGAGCCCAGCAGCAAATATCTCGCCCAGGGACTAAACATGGAACAGTGATGCTGGGTTTTGTTTGTTTGGAGCTCATCAGCTTCACCCTGCTGTGCAGGGGCTTGAAATAATTATTTTAAAGTTTAATTGAAATTACCAAGTTGCCATCCAAGTCAGTTTTCATGGGTGTACAGAGATACACACCAGGATTGTGTCAAATGGGGAGAACTCAGTCAGGCACTGCTGATTTCTTCTTCAGCCTGGCTGAGCCCACCAGCTCTGAGCAGCTCTCAGAGCCCAGTGCTCACAGGAGGGGCATGGGGGACCCTGCTGGGGCACCCAGGCACTGCAAACCTTCCTCAAATTATTGCTGTAAATCAGAGAAAGGGAGGATGGTGTTGAGGAGAGGGAAAGGGGGAAGTGGCACAAGCCACAGGCTGCAGGGCTGCTCCATGCCCAGGGTAGGACAGGGCTCTGCTGCAGGTGCCAGCTGTGCCAGCTGTGCCCAGAGTGCCCTGGGCCACTGTCCCTCTTCTCCCCATCAGGCTTGTGCCTGACATCCCTCACAATCCTGCACAGAAAAAAAAAGAAAATCACATTTCTGCTGAACTGAAACTCTTTCAGAGTACTGTAACATTAGTCTTATTGATTTATCTATTTAAAGCAATGTCAGAATTTTGTCATTAATATTTGATTGGTATTTTTAGACCCTTACAAGAATTGCACAGACCATAAAAAGGTGTTACAGTAAAGCACCACAGGCAGAAGAGCATTACTCTGAAGCCTGGGGGATGTTGGTTGGCACTATGTTCTACATCTTACAGCTCTCACAAGGTGTCCTTCCATCATTGCCAGGACCTGCCTTCTCAGCACACATGGATTTAAAAATGAAATAAAATAAAAAGGACTAAAAGGGGCAAAACAAAAGAAAACAAAACTCAAATTGTGGACATTCACAGAACAAAATGTAGCGTGATGTGTATCCAATATTCAAGGTAAATTCAACATAGTGTGCATTGAGGATTTACACATTTTAGCAGGTCTTGTTACAGTGGAAGCTTTGCACCTAAGAATGCACTTATAAATTAAAAGTTCTGTCTTGTTTCTTAAAATTCAAAGAAAAATAGATCTTGGGATGCTTTAAAAAGGGTGCATTACCCCAGACACATTTAGTATTCTGAAAACATAACTCACAACAGGAGCAATCACACTTTTAGAAGCAAGGAGAAGAGCTGCAAAGAAATCTTGTCAATGAATTTATGCAAGGGCTTATACACAAGCAGAACTAAAATGCATTTGTTCTTCAGAGTACAAACTAAGTTAAAAATGGTGTCAGGAGAATAAAGCAGCCCAGAAAGCTGATAGCAACCTATCCACAGGAATTACCTAGAGGAAAATTCAATCTGTCAGTGGAACTGCCCGAATTCTTAGCAAATGAGCCCAGATGCCTTTGATGGGACAGCATCTCCCAAAGTTTGCCATCTGACATCTTGGACCATCATCCCACAAAGATATGTTTGATGGAGTAGGAGGCATTCAAACCTTTAGCTGTGTTAGTAGAAGCATGCCAGTTTTCATTTCTAGAAGAGGAATACTGTTTGTATTAAGTTCAGATAGAGGTGGCAGTGGTACTTAGACTTTCAGAAGCCTGAGCCACCCCAGTGTGTCACCCAGCATTATGCAGTTTGTAACTTTGGTGGGCTGAAGTTTCCCATCCTGAGTATCCTCAGCAGTTCCTGCTTTCTAAAAAATTTCAGAAGTGAGCTTTGGAAAACTTCTGAAGTGAATTAAAGGAAGAAATACATTCTTTATCTGTGGTAAAATACTCACACAGCCTTTCTGTTGAGGTGATCTAGCCCAGTATACCTGTGACCTTTATCAGAGACTTCAATTTTGGTTACATTTAATATTCCAGATTTCTCAGCATTTTCATTATTGCTCAGAAATTGTCCCAAATGTGAACAAAATTATAAGCCTCTATGATTCCTCAGCTTTTACTTTCATAGCATTCAAAATACATGAGAATCAGGAAGATTCACACTTAAAGCACTTTCAAAATCAATACTACAACTTGAGCACTAATTTATTAAAATTTAATATAGAAAGAAAACACTATATTAAAAATTGAGTTATCACCAGGGACTAGAGCAGGACTGCAGGAATTTAAGACCAACTAATTGAACCCCAAGTAGATCACTTGGCCAGTACTCCTGAAATATGCAACAGATCCTGCCCCTTGAATAATAAAATACTGGAAACGCCTGCCAAGTTAATAAATTTTTGTGTCTCACTGAGGTTACAAAGCACATAGCTCCCAAGTGACAAGCTCCATCCCCCTGGGTGTGATAAAATCTCCCATGAAGTAGCTGTGGTAGTTGGAATCTTTGCTCTTGTTCAGGGTCAAATTTTCTCTCCCCAGGATGTTGATGGTGCGTGCAATGTCAGTGGAAGTTGTACACTCATCCCACAGTGGAACTAAATTTTAAGCTATGTAAAAACACCACATTACTGTCTATTATAAAAGCCTGAGTCTGCCATTATATCCACAGGATAAATAAGAATAAACTCCTTTGAAGTCAGTAGAATCAGAACTCTAAATGCCAAGAACAGAATTAGATCTTCCACTCTGGGCTCTCTACCCCACAGGCAGAAGTGAAGGACAGATAGAATTGTATGTATTAAAAAAAAAAAACAAACAGGCAGCTCTAAGAATTATCCTACCAAGAAAAGCATGTTAACAAAGTCATGAAAGACTTTTCTATAAAAATAAATTCAACAGAGAATGGAAGGAAGAAAAGACAGACACATTTATGCTGCTATGATTTTTCATGTTCAGAGAAATGCAAACTGAAGCAGGAAAGATTTGTAGTTCATATGAAAGACAGTATATGCCAGCAAAGATGTTCCCTGGCAGGAGCACAGTGGAAGTGTCTTTTGACAATTCTGATCTAGAAGTGCCCTAGTTAGTATTCTAGATGGCCATCATGATAGATTAGATGAATAATTTTGGTTCTTTGTCAGGACTTGGATAATATCTGCCAACAATACATCTGTATCAGTGCACTCTTAATTACTGAGTAAAGGACAGATAGAACAGCACAGAACTTTTCCACACATCCTTTATGCTCAGATAATGACAAGCTCATGTAAATTATGGCATATATTACAAAAGAAAACACTGCTCCTTTTCATTATCACTCACTACACACATGTAGCATTCTGAAGAGCTGAAGGGAGAGGGTTGTTAAACAAGATTCATCAAGTTAAAGAGTGAGCTGCAGGACCTGAGATGAGAAAAGTTCAGTCCCCAGATCTCTCTTTATCATCTTATGGTAGTTATGCAGAACAAGCAGCAAGATTTAGATTCAATCTACTTGTAGATAATTGATGGAGAAAGAACTTGAGGGTGACACAAAGACATCAAACTGTTCTGAAAGTTCTTTCCCTGTTTTCTTTAGAATTAAGGCTTCCTGTCTGTCCATATTGATGAATAACAGGGTACAGAATGTAATCTGAAAAAAAAAAAAAAGTTTTCCTTCATTATTTCACATCTGCACTTTATTTATGTATCCATTTAGTCACTCCAGAAAAGTATCCATGTAGGGCTTCAGAAAAGGGGCTTTTGTTTTGGTGGGCAGTCATAATCTTAGGATCATCTGTGGGGTTTTTTAGCATTTTCCCCAACCAATTAAGGAGCAGAACACAAGCTTTTAGGCTGTTCTTGACCCATAACATATCGTTTGGCTTTTGGTCTTTTCCCAAAAAATGTATTAGTCTTGGGAGATTGCTTTGTGGGCTGCAGTGGATGGCAAGGGCTGGAGCAGGTATTATGTGCTCTTTAGAGCTAAGGCCCTTTTGCACAGTCCTGTGCAGATGTAGATCAGAGGGTTTAAATCCTATGCTCCTATATTCTGCATTTCTTCCATTCTAGATAGCAGCATCTTGGCTTGTTCCTTTCCCTACAGCCTGATGGATGTGCCTCAGAGAAAACTTATTTCCAAAGAATTCTAAATTATCTTCTCTGTTTTAAATAATTTAGCATTTGCTGCCACTGAATATCATTTCACTTTAATGGACACTCTTAAGTACCTTAACACTCTGTTTGCTCATTGCTTTATTGTTTTTATGGGAAAAATCAAATTAATGATCAGCAGATCTGATGTAACAGCCCAGATGCTTAGTGAAGAAAACTGAAAAACAGGAACTGAAGGAAGAAAAAATCCAATGTATTTCTGAAACTGCCATCCTATGCTATCATGTCTGCTGTGCATTTGTGCAACAGGAACTGTTACACATCTCCCAGCATACAGCAATTGATACAGTAAACTACTGGCCTGGAAAATTGCTATTGAAAACATGTAATCAACCTTTCGAACTCTATAAACCCAGAGAGATGCAAGATGCAATTCTGCTTCCTCAGGACATGTATGCCCAGTCAGTTTAGGTTTCAGCTTCAGGAAATGGAGGTGAACAAATTGCAGAAAACTGCTCTTAGAGATAAGTTTGTTCAGAATCTGGTCATCCTATATGTGGCATAAACCTTCTGGACCAGTGCAATAACATGGGAACTGCATATTCTGAAAAATTCTCCATTACCCCAGAAGTATTAAATATATATAAGAAGAAAAAAAGAAGAAAAAAAAAGAGGTTTGCCTTTTGATTTACCTGACTTGATACAATTCTACCTGTACTGCTGGGCTTTGGTGGTGTATTGTATAAGAACTACCAAAGCACCTACCAGGCTGAGGTGCTGCTGGGTTTTCCCCTTTGTACATGCACTCTGCCAGGGGATTCCTATACATCCAAGGTTAAATCATAAAAGCAATTCATTATTTGGCATAGATGGGGGAAAAAATTAATAAAATATATAATTTACTGGTCTGAAAGATATTTTCCTATAGTAATGGATCTAAGCACTTTCCATTAAAGGACACTTATCTTCAGTATACTTCCAATTATCCATGGAAATATACTGAAGTATAAAAATCCATGAACAAATGATTGATTTTAATTTGAAGTTTAAATACAATTGTGCAATGATTAAATCTGTCTTTATCACTTCAGAAGGCCAGGCTAAAATTCCTCTTTTCATGCCAAAGTTCTAAAATTGACTCGAGATATGGTTCTTATTTGGGCTCACAAACTGCCTTCTTCAGCAATTAAAATTGATTGAAAATATTGATCAAAAGGTGCAGCACTTTTATTGGAGTCTCAGAATGCCATCAGTAGATACTGAACGTGACCCTGGCAGAGGAACTGCTCCCCCAGGTCAGGACACCTACCCCCCTGCCACACCTTTGCCCTTTTTAAGCACTAAATACTTCAGGAACCAATACTGAGCCAGCATTTTCCAAATCTTGAGTTAGCTCCTGGAGATGTCAAAGTCTTTGGGAAACTGTCATGGACCCACAGGCAGACAAAGAGAAATAGAACAGCCACACTTTATCACGAGTTTCATCTGACCCTCCAAGCTGTAACAACCCATCCTGTGTGGCAGATCCTTATAGCTCTTGATATTAATTTAAGGACACTCAGATCACCAGGATTAACAGCTCTTGGCAGCATTTCACCACCATCTCAAAGAGAAGCTGCTTTAAGACAGCTTTTCATAGAGTATGGATTTCTGGTTCCAAGCTTTATCTCTAGGCAGACCCCCACTGAGAACTGATAATTCTGTTTTAACCTACATCCAACTCCTCTTAATTCTAAAGTGGTCTTCTTGAAAGTAGTGAACTTGGTGAAAAACCTGTGACAGGTACTAACTTTTGACAAAGATTCTTGGCTCAAGTCTCTTTCATTTCTGCTAAGGCTATTTTACAGCTATCAAAACTTTACATTAGCTCAACCAACCACAGCTTGCTGAGTTGAAAAAGCCTTTTTATCTAAAGATAGAGGTGTGCTCAGTGTGACAGGTTTCTGGGGCAGTAGAAGTAGAATGAAAAGATCCTGTAAAGATAAGTAATTTAAGATAGAGTTCATTCAGTAGCTCAGCATTGAAGGGTGTTCCCAACTTAGTACACATGTTGAAAAAATTGTTCACTGCCTTCTGACCCAAACTCACCACCAAGTATTACCCTCTAGGTTTTATTTTTTTAATAGCATAGCTTTCTGGCCAGATGTCTGCTGCTTGTTAAGCTCTTCCTTATCTCTGCTGAACAGTCTGGACATTATTGCCTGGTCCCCACACTGCACAACTGTGAGGCTCAGAGGTGTGAATTTGCAGGTAACAGCCTTCCTTTGGCACATATTTTGTAACATCTCTCCATGTTTGCTTAATCTAAGGGAAAACTGACCCTTCAGACCATGCCACATACTGATGGGACTGGACCAGGCAGGATTTGAGTTCTGTTCACATTTTCTTCCAAACTCTACAGATCAAAATTTCAAAATGCATCATGCATATAAGAAAAAAATTATGCCCACATATGAATTTATCAGAACTTATTTATGAATAGTTGCATGTTAAAATGAAAATGTTCTAGGAATTTTGCTAATTTACTTAAGGGAAAGCCATGAACTTAAACTATTCCATTTCAATTGTTTTTGAGAAAGGGAGAAAAAGAGAATTCCACCAACTCTATGTTTTGGATTAGGAAAACAGGACTAGAAAACTTACCAAAAGTCATTTTACCTCTTTAATAGGGTTTTTACAACTTTGTTTTTATATTTATGCTATCTCTTAATGGGCAAAACAAAATTCAGTCCTTTTGCACTACCAGGTTGATTAGATGAACCAACATAATGCCCATCTCTCAGATGGTCCACAGCAGGGTGAGAATGTAAACAAGACATTGCTGCATCACCCAGAGGCTCCCAGAGGGGCACCCTAAAACTGAACCATCAGCTCCCACCCACTCATAAGGGCTGTGACCCTGACAGCCCAGGCCTGGCTCCACAGAGGAATATCTGCACTTTTACAGCTCCTGTGACACAGGTCAGGGACAGCCTCTCCACATCTCTGCTCCGCTGCTGCCCCTGTGACACAGCTCAGGGACAGGCTCTGCACATCCCTGCACCTCTACTGCTGCTCCTGTGACACGGGTCAGGGACAGGCTCTGCACATCCCTGCACCTCTACTGCTGCTCCTGTGACACGGGTCAGGGACAGGCTCTGCACATCCCTGCACCTCTACTGCTGCTCCTGTGACACGGGTCAGGGACAGGCTCTGCACATCCCTGCACCTCTACTGCTGCTCCTGTGACACGGGTCAGGGACAGGCTCTGCACATCCCTGCACCTCTACTGCTGCTCCTGTGACACGGGTCAGGGACAGGCTCTGCACATCCCTGCACCTCTACTGCTGCTCCTGTGACACGGGTCAGGGACAGGCTCTGCACATCCCTGCACCTCTACTGCTGCTCCTGTGACACGGGTCAGGGACAGGCTCTGCACATCCCTGCACCTCTACTGCTGCTCCTGTGACACGGGTCAGGGACAGGCTCTGCACATCCCTGCACCTCTACTGCTGCTCCTGTGACACGGGTCAGGGACAGGCTCTGCACATCCCTGCACCTCTACTGCTGCTCCTGTGACACGGGTCAGGGACAGGCTCTGCACATCTCTGCACCTTTAACAGCTCCAGTGACACAGGTCAGGGACAGGCTCTGCACATCTCTGCACCTCTGCTGCTCCTGTGACCCAGGTCAGGGACAGGCTCTGCACATCTCTGCACCTCTGCTGCTCCTGTGACCCAGGTCAGGGACAGGCTCTGCACATCCCTGCACCTTTACAGCTCCTGTGACACAGGTCAGGGACAGGCTCTGCACATCCCTGCACCTTTACAGCTCCTGTGACACAGGTCAGGGACAGGCTCTGCACATCTCTGCACCTCTGCTGCTCCTGTGACACAGGTCAGGGACAGGCTCCAAGGACACTGGTCATGGATGCTCTCAACTGCAAGCAAATATCACTGAGACAATTTAGAGCTTTAGAGTAAAACTAGATCATGTTATCTGTTTAAAAAAATTAGAAATAAGGTGTTTGACTGATATTGTCAGGCTTAAGAATAAAAGGATGGTACCCCAGAGAAGCCTATATTACACACAAAAAACATATCCCCAAACTAAACCAAGAAAACCACAAAATAACCCACCAAACAATTTGCTGGTAATTGCCTCAGAACTTCAGATCCCACAAATCACTAGATGGTGAAACCACTACTGTTCCTAAAATCTGAGGGTTGTTGGCAAAGAATATTTGAAGTAATATAAAATTGCACTTACTAAAGTGGCAAGAAAAAGAAAGGAAAAAGGAAAAACTACGTTAAATCCCAATCCTGTACACACAGCTAAGTGTGCTACAAGTTGACAAGAAAGACTAATATTTGAAGCCAAGTTCTCCATAAAAAGCTTATAAGGTATGTGCTGAGGACTGCTTCCCCTCTAGAAGACAAATTACTGTTGTTTAAAAGATATCCATTTCTTATCCTGAGCTTTAGCTACATTTCTGCTTCTTGATAGTTAAAATGAATTTTTACACAGCACCTACGTTCAAGTGGTGTAGCAGGAGCACTCCTCACTGGGAATGCTGCAGTTCAGCCCATCCTGTTGCATACAATGCTATGGAGGAAGTGTATGGTGACATTTCATCATCATTTGGATACCAGCAAAAACCAAGTTTTGTAATTTGCAAGTTATTAAAAACTCAAGCTGTTCCTTGTCATAAATCCACCATATGAGGAAGAAAAACATTACTTTTTTATTTTCAACGTCCTCTTTTCTAAAGCATATGGCTCAGGCAGCCAAATATCCAGGCACACAAACTCACTGCACAAGTAAAAGTAATTTCAATATTGCAAGGGTTGTCTTAATATACAACTGAATTGATGTAATGTGGGGTTTAGAAGGAAATTATTTTTAATTCAGGGCAAGAAGCCAACTGAAATCATAGCTACACTTAATGCAATGCTGTAGACTGCAAACATGCTTGTTCCCATAAATATGCAGCAATTCAGTTGAAAACAAACTTCTTGGGTAGTGAGATCTCAATCATGTTCTCCTGCAGCATAAAGATCAGCTTTTTATGTAACTTCTTGAAAGCAGTATGTAGGAATGACCCAGTGTGGATTTAAATTAACCAGAGCTCAATTCCATTGATGATATCTGTGGGTTTAATTACTCATCTCTTCTCAAATGAATGTTGTAGGGGTTTTTTGCTCTATTCTTTTTTTTTAATGATTATTATAATTTCACAAGCCTAGTGGTATAGCAGCGATGCATAAAGCTGCCATGCCAAACACTGTCGTTCCAAAAACACTTTTAGATTTTCATTAATGGCATTTACAGTTTGAGATTTTACATTTTGATGAAAGATAAGATAAGATAATCTATTCCCTGGCTTTTTTTTTTTTTTTTAATCTTGAAAGGACACATATGCAAACTCTGACTGTACCACTTCAGTAGCAGTGACCACTCCTGCACCTCAATATTCGGGACTGCTGCAGGAAGGAAAATTCAGCTATTTCCCCAAACAGAGGGTCAGGCAGCAAGCACCCCGGCAAGGCTTTGTTAGAGTGCATCATTTACAGGAAAGCTTCTCAGCAGGCACTGCCACCCAGCCAGGCGTGCCCAGGAGCCCCTGCCCATCCCTGCGGGATGCAGAGCCAGGCAGGAGCAGCCAGCAGGGCTGGGCTGGGCTCTGCTGCAGGCACAGCTCCTGCTCCGGTCACAATAAATGGAATTAGAGCCCTCAGGAGACTTTAAGTGCTTTGGTCACTCCTGCTTTTGCCCACCTGGGCCAATAAAAGTGGCTCCCCAGAACACAGAAGGTGAGAGGGACAGCCAGGGGACACGGGGGACAGCCACAGCCTGAGCCCTGGCTGTCCCCTGGACCCTCCCCTGCCAGGGAGCAAACGAGCCACAAACCCAGCTTCAGGTACCTTGCTAAGGAACTCTGTTACACATCTTGCATATCTGCCTGGAACTTCAAGAGCAGGTTTTAATCTCTTTTACCTTGACTTAAACCCAGTTTCAATTCACTGTGGCAATTCAAAAAGACCAAAATTAGACTGCAGTTTTTATTCTCAAGTTTTTTTGATGCAAATGAATACTACTTGGGTTTCTGGGAGAGTTCCCAATCTTACATTTCCTTTGGAAGTAAAAATGTAACTACAGTCTAGCTATTTTGCAGGGAAAATTGAGGATTAATGATGAAAAAAAAAATCACTATCTATAGAGTTTTTTTTAAAGAACTGTGAGTTATTTCAGATATTGCAGATGTTTATATATATATATATGCATATTATCTTTAAATTATAAACCTCATTTGCATTTTAAAAATGACACTGTAATTTGCTTTTCCCAGATGTATCACTCTTAATCCTAACAGCTTCCCAGTCTTTTTTACATTTCTATTATCACTAAAGTTCAGAAGAGACTTCTAATTGATCCAAATTACATATTCAAATTAGACTTTTATGAGCTCAAATTAACATACCATAGACATTTTATTTAATTTGGTCCCCAAAATGTCACCGAAGTAATTTGGTTGTAATATATTAATTAGTAAAAATTCAGAAATTATTGAACTATAATAAATTCCTCTATCTGAATATTCCTCTTGAAATAGCACCCCAAATTAATTTATAGCCCAATATGGTGTTATGCATTCACAAGTCTTCCTGCCTCAGATTCTTTAACGTTTATTTATGCTGATGCACTTTTGTTCACTATCTCACAAGACATAAGAAATTAGAAAAAGCCATTGCCAGTCTCTGCCTAGGGAAGATAATGCCTCAGATCCAGGTGTTTAAGGCTTTTTGTTGGCTTTTAAAAAACATTTTATTCACATGCAGAAGCCTGAAAAGATCAGAGAGATTGCTGAACTCTTTTCAAAATTGTGTTATTTTAATTAAAACATTTAATTTGGGAATTCTGTATTCTTACTTGATAAGTCCTCCTGCAGTAGGGAGAGCCACACATTATCCCCTCTCATCTCAGAGCTCCTCCTCTGCCCTAACAGAGCACCTGAGAGATTTCCAGGGCAGAAGGAGAGCCCAAGTGGCTCTCCCACCTCCCCAGCCCCCCACCCACCAGGGTAGCATGTAAAGTTTGAAAATGTCACTTCCAAGACTAGAAATATAAGCCTGTTCATTTTTAAAAGTTCTTTTTCTCCCCCATTTCTTATTACTGAAAATTTAAAGCATTTCAGAGCCAGTCCAGATCAGGCTCTGACATTAGTCCAAACCCTTTGCATTTCCCTGGGACTATCAAACACAATTTCAGCAGTTCACTGCTCTAGGATTCCTGACTGGAAGCAGCCCTGCAGAGCTGCTGCCCACGCCTGCAGTGGGATTCTCTGCAGAACAGCAGGAACTGTTTGATGCACCTATCCAGACACCTGTGTCTTTGTTCCAATGACCAACAGCTAAATCTTGTCCTGGAAAAACAAGATTCTTTAAAAAACCCAAACATACTGGCTACAATCTGCATCTGTTGATGAAATGCCACAAGGAATGTTTGTCATTAAAGTGTAAGGCTATAACTGTTGGCATCTTGCTTCTATCTGTACTCAAGTTCAGTATGTGGGGCTAAGGTCAGTTTTCAGACAGTCATCATTTTATCCCTGGAAACGGACAGTTTTCCCAAGGATTTGAATGATGTATTTTGTTTAGCAGTTGGCAGAGCTGAGTGATGGCCTCATCTGTGTGACTTATCTGCTCCCAGAGATGAATCCACTGTGCTTTCCTCATTAAGTCAGTCATCTGCAGAGCTTTAGTCTCTTCACTAGAAGTTCAACTGTTCATGCAATAAGACTCAGAGTTTTCCACATTGCTCACAAGTGCTTGCACACCTTTGTTGTGCTTTAACCCCACCTGGTGACAGCAGTGCAGCAGCTCACTGCCTTTGGGCTGGGAGAGAATCAGGAGAGTGAAACTGAGGAAAGTCTTGGACTGAGATGGAGTTTAATAGAGAAAGCTAAAGCTGCACACACAAGCAAAGCAAATCAAGGAATTCTTTCAGCACTTCCCATGAGCAAGGCAGGTGTTCAGCCACCCCCAGCAAAGCAGGGCTCCATAGTGCTTGGTGGTTACTTGGGGAGACAAATGCCACCACTCCAAACATCCCCCTTCCTCCTCTTCCCCCCAGCTTCATATGCTGAGCATGATGCCAGATGGTCTGGAATATCCCTCTGGTCAGCTGGGGTCACCTGTCCTGGCTGTGTCCCCTCCCAAGGTGTTGTGCACCCCCAGCCTGAATTATCAACACTTCAGCACAAAGCCAAAGCACAGCCCCATATCAGCCCCAGCAAAGAAAACTGGCTTTATCCCAGACAAAAGCAGCACACCATACAATACTGATGAATGTTTTTCTACTGAATGTAATCTTATTCTTAAAAAATTAAAAGGTCTGGACTTTTTATTCTTCAGCTGAAGCATCTATGCATGTAAATAACTCCAGACAGTAATGGAAAGATGGCAGAGGAGCACAATCTTCTGTGAAGGAGTTTTTCTGGAGATGAAACTGGCCAGAATTCTTCATTCATAGCAAAACTGCCTGAAATTTGACTTCAGTCCAACTTAAAATTAAACCAAATATTTTTTGAAGCTTATTTCTTAAAGGAAATTCTATATACTGTATGCTATAAGGAGGCCAAAGGTCGAAATTTTCAAAGCAGTTGATATGACCCAGAGCATGAGCTCTTTGGCCAAGGAGTGTGTCCAATTCAGACTTTTCCAGCACCAAATCCTGTGGCCCTCATGACCCCATCTCAGTTTCTCAGTAGATAAGTGTCAGGGGAAAAGGAAAATTTTCTACATTTATCCAGGACTTCTGGAACTGC
Organism: Buphagus erythrorhynchus; assembly: GCA_013400855.1. Classification (NCBI taxonomy): domain Eukaryota; kingdom Metazoa; phylum Chordata; class Aves; order Passeriformes; family Sturnidae; genus Buphagus; species Buphagus erythrorhynchus. The sequence continues at coordinate 244,314 of VZTT01075957.1, forward strand.
AGCTCCACAAGCCTCAGGGCACAGTGTGACATGAAGTTTACTGTGAAATAGTTCCTAGTTTCTAAAGTTACTAAAGAAAAAACTGTTGGTTCCAAATCCCCTCAAAATACTATCCAGATACAGACTGATCATCACACTGAATTTATCCTGTGTTGTGCATGCAGAGACATTGGTGTGGGAAATGCTGGACAAATATTCAGGTAGGGTTATTCTGCATCACTTTTTCATGCTGTTTGCTGTGCCTGGGCTTGCAGAATTTCTGATGCAGTTTCTTTAGAATAGAAAATGTTACACAGATGGAAATGCAGTCCACAAAAGTAAAAAGGTCTCTTCCCTTCAGTATTTCCTAAGCTACTACTGTTTTCCTTACAGCATTTAGAATCTATAAAGTGAGCAAACATGCTCTTAATATATCCTGGAGAAAACATTTTTCTTCATTTAAAAAAATAAGTACCAATTAACCCTGAAGATGATTTTCAATGACAAAAAGGAGCAAAAAAAAAAAAAAAAATCTACTAACACTGTATTGCCATCAATTCCATAATTCTTGAACAGCCCTTTCCAGAGTTCTGATTGTAGCATGAAATCCCCCAACAGGCACATTGTCTTCCAATTCCATACAATACATTGACAAACAACCTTGCATACAGTTAAAATATGTCTTAAAGTTGAAGCTTTTCAAGTTCTCAAATATATTGGATTTTACAGCGGAATAAGAAATACAGGCAAAAGGTAGCAAATTTTCACATTTTTGCTGCCACTGGATCATAACAAAGAAAATCACAATTCTGCTGGAGCAAAGTACATATGATCAGTAACTGAGGTGAGAGAAATTGTGGAATATAAAATCTACAATGCCACAAGTCCATAAAAATCAATAAAACCCCCTTCAACACAGAATGAAACACACATCAGCTGATGCTTTTGAAGTACAAAGGTAGAAAGTTATTTTCTATAAAAATAGCTCAAGTGAAAAAATACACTTCTCTACTCACTTCAGGATTATATTCAAGGTTTCTTGAGTCATTGCCTCTCTGTGTTGTTTTCTGAAAGAACTTTCTCTTGGGACCAAATCTCAGTCCCAAAATAACTCATCTTGATTTCAAGAAAACTTCTCCTTTGTAAACAATGTTGGAGAAAAATTTTACAAGACAAATCATTCAAAAGTTTTAAGAAGGAGGGGGAGGGAATCCATCAGGTATTGCCACAGGGGAAACAGAATGTGGTGTGTGAACTTATCTTGTTCACATTTTAAAAACATTTTTGTGTGTCTTTCATTATTTATACAGTCTATGTTACAAAGCAGATGAAATATCATAAACCCATGAGAAAACTGTTCAAAAGAAACATTATCAAATATAAAGCCACTGGGTTCAAACCTCTCTTTGGTTAGTGCTTGGCTATGGGTCTTTGACAGTTGCACACTGGAATAATTTGAAGAGAAACAAAATTGTCTTAGGCCCCTTTGCAGACTCTTAACTCTGCTCATTAGTGAGGAGAGTCACTAAAATAAAATAGTCCAGAAGGATGGAAAGTACATGGCCCTAAAGAGTAAATCATCATCTTGCCATTGCAAAATAAACCCTGAGCAGGCTGAGAAAATAGCCACGTGGCACCACAACATGCTGCTCCAGAGCAATACCAAATTTCCCCAACACCTAAAGTGACTTATGGAGGACAACCCAAAATTAGTCTTCCAAAAAGTCTACCTTAAACCTCTCCTGCCAAGCTCATATTACACATTTTTATTAGCTCACTATTCCCAAACTAAGGAGCAGCTCAGAAATGGAAGTACTGACAGGAATTTAGAGCAGAGGAGACTGAACTGTTTCAGCTGGGAGGGACCTGCAGTGACCACTGTGTGTCCAAGTACCTGAGCAGTTCAGGGCTGACCAAGTTAAAGCATCTTATTAAAGGCACAGTGCCTGCAGACACAGATATCCAGCAGCACTGAAAACAGAACATGTACAGTACAAATACACTGTAGATTCTGACTAGAACATTGCTATCTGGAAGTCAGCTGAGTAGCAATAAGCATTTTCAACTCTGAATTTTTGCAGGTAGGTAATAGCACTTAATCTGCAGTAGCAAAGCTGACACTGATTATAAAATGATACATATCTAATGGTCATTTTATTTCTTATTAAAGTCTGTTTAAAATCAAACTTTCTCCTAGAAACTAAATTGCTCTAGAACTTTCTCCTTGGACTACTTTTGGATCTGGAATTGCTATGAAATATTATGCAATTCATATTTAAACTCATTTATCAGAAGCCACTCTTGCCTCCCTAGGACTGGGAGAGGCTGGGGGCAAGGAGTCTGTTTGTTCCTTATTCCTGATGCTGAGCCAAGCCCTGCTCTGTTAATGCTTCCTGGGCTGGGAAATGAGAATCCCTGCTTTATTCAAAAAGACATACTCGCAGGCAATACTTGACTTTGAACCCAGACAAACAAAAATCCAGAGATCTCAAGCAGTGACTTTGTGGTGCTCATATCTTCACATATTTACTAAATGTATGATGTTCTGCACCAAAACAGCACAGGGACAAAATGCTCAAGACAATAATTCCTTTCATTTGTAATACATTTCCTGAGTGACAGAGATTGCAGCTGCTGCTTCCATATCTTACAGGGCTGCACAGAGAGGATCTGCAAGGAGGGAAAGTTAACATAGCTATGGCAGTTTGAATAAAAAAGGATTAGTCTTCCCCTAGATGCATGAAAGCTGCACCTGGAATTTTAATATCGATCAAAACATTTGCCAAGTGCCACACAGCCCTTCTGAAGCTCTCCAAGGGAATATTTACCATCAGTCAGACTCCTAAGGAAAAGAGTATTTTCCATCACTGGATGTTACTGGAAAGTGTATTCTGTTTTTCTAATTTCACAGGGCAATCCAGTCCATGTTATCAATTCAATTATGCCAAAAGCTGCCCATAGTAAATCTGCTAAAAATGCTTGAAACAAAGAATAAAACAAAAAATCAGCAGACCTTAACATGTTTTTTTTAGCCAAGACTTCAACAGATGAAACTAAATCAAATTCTTATCACCCAAATTGCCCCAAGGTCTTAATATCTTTCTATTTTAAAGGGTCTTTTAAAGGGTCTGTAAGGAAAAAATAGGTTAATTCAATATTTTGACTGAATATGAAAGGTTATATATATATGTAAAATACTAAACCATCCCATGTCCTTTTATTAGTTTGCTGTTCCAGTGCTAAAATGTGAATCGAGTAAACTTTGCTTGTTACTTACTGTTACAGCATATGGCCAAATTGATTTACAATAAACCACTTCCTATCCTACTTCCCAAAAACTTGGCAAAATCTCAGAACTGCATAAAATTCTCCATCCTGCACTGGTTTCAAGCTAGACTAATGAAGTAGTGCCTGATTTATACCACCAGACAGCTCTGAGCATGCACCACAGATGCATCAGTTTATCAAAAGACATTGTCAAATTAAGAAAAGCAGCTTCTGCAAACTCTTACACATCCTCTTACTCAAGCCAGGCTTACAGAGACTAATCCACTGGAATCAGCAATTTGTGTGATTTCCTACAAACACTACGGCACTCCAACAAAGTCACAGCTACTGCCATAAATAAACATAATTCTGTCAGTTGGACAGGGCACTGCAGGCAGTGAGGAGAGCTTTGCTTGGCTGTGCCAAGGGCTGGATTTCCACTCCAGAAATTTTAGTGTGCAGAAAGGCATAGCTGACCCTGCCTGTTCCCCCAGCCTCTCCTCTGACAGCATCTCCTTGGTCTGACCATCACCTGTGCCAGTCCAGGACTGTGGTTAAAATAACCTGAGCAGCAAAGGGGGTTTTTGGATGGGACAGAGGCCAAGGGAGGAGGAGTGGCTCAGCTGGAGAGGGCGGAAGGGAAAACGCCGGAGCTCTTTGGAAGCACAGCACATTTCCCAGCCATCAGATGCACTGCAGCTCCTGCTGCACAAGAGCCCTCTGTACCAGCTGCAGAATCCCCCCCTCTGTTTGCCTCAGGAGCTGAACAGCAATTCTGTCCCTTCAATCTGACAAACAAAAAGGCAAGGGGGTAAAGAAAAAGTGCTTAATAGGCTATGTACAAAAGGCACTTTTATCCTGATTGGTTTGATTTCATATCACTGCTTTTGATTTATGCAAGCTGATTTTTTCATTCTCATCATGCATCCTCACGAGTCACAGATTTAATTAAGATTAGGAAAATGAAAAGGTACTGAGAATTAGTCAGATCTTTGAGACAATATCTGTAACAGTTATTCATTCAGGACTAGCCAGAAAAGATCATGCATATAACACATAATGAGGGGAGAAGTATGTACCACACCATCATTTCTAATGTATAGAACACAATGTAATTTTCTGCTAGGCAAATGTCAAACATGGCTAATAATTAATTTTTGTGGAATCTCATGCGTCTCATTCCTGAACTTGGTTTGTTCAAGATAGAGATCTACAGAATCCTTTGGATCATCTGGCTAAGACACACTAACATTTCAAATATGTTTCACGTTCCTAATGGTGACTCCTCACCACACGTAAAGATCTCATTTTCCTTACACATTCTCTACAGTTTTTTTTAACTACACGTAAGACTGATGGTGAAAATAAAGCAACTAAATAAAATTGATCAAAGTGACACTGCAGCTCCTGCACTGACTGAGGATACAGCTGGGCACAGCCTTGGTCAGAGCAAATTGCTCAAAATTTTGGAGTCCCTGTGACAGACTCAGAGTGACTGGCCTCAGGAACAAGGAGCACTGGTAAAGTATTATACTGTGATACTTACTGACACTTACAGGCAGCATTTAGCTCACTTAAGTATTGCTCTCCTCAGTAAGACTTCACATACTGACACTTTGCTCAGAGGGTTACTTTTGTCCCCTCTCTCACATCATGAGGTCATTATTACTCACAGATTCAATTTAGATTAGAAAGAACAAAACATAGCAAATGTTTGCAAGTGTGCTTAAATAGGGATAAAATAATTCTACATCATCATTCATTTTCATGCATTTTTTTAGTAAAGGGGGGAAGACTATGAAAAATTAAGTGTTCATTAAAATTGCCCTTTTCAAATTTGTCCTTTGGACATCTGGTTTGTGGCACAGCCTTTCCTCCCTGGCAGAGGCTGAGAGCACTGGTGGCTGCCTGAACTGGTGCTCAGCATGGGGGGCTCAGAACAAGAGGGAATGAGCAGAGGTTGCCCCAGCAGCAATGGGAGTGGGGAGGGAGGCTCAAGGCATCTATAAACTCTCCCAGCAACATCCACAGCACAGGGCAGGATAGAAGAGCACAGTAATAAACCTGGCAATTGCTTTGTTTCCTGTCTTGCAGCCTGTAGATACAGCTCCCCTCTGCTTTCTCCCCACTGGGAAGGGGATGGCTTTCCTGTTAAGTGCTGAGCTTGCTGAGGCCATTCCCACAGAGCCTCCAAAGCATGGATGTAACCTCCTCAGGCAGTGTCTAGACCAGGAAAGCAAAGATCACTTCTATTTCCCAGCACCTATTATCCTGTCCAATGCATGCACAGCAGTGGCAGACACAGGCTGCTGGTATAGATCCTTCACCTCCTGCCATTCCTTAAATTCTTCTGTGCTGTAGAAATGTTGCCTCTAACACAGGGAAATTAAAGTTACTCAACACAAGATCAAGCACAGCCAAAGAGAGGAACAGAAAAAGCACCATAAAAAGCTGTTGAAAGAAGAAATTGTAGAAAAGCTCAGAAAAGAAACCCAGAGCACTGAAGAAAACAAAATGTATTGTGAAGGCTCTGAGGAGACCTTATGGCAACCTTTCAGTTTCACTGGAAACAGGCTGTGCAGAGAGGTGGGAGATGCTCCATCCCATCCCCAGGATGGGGTTGGACAGGGCTCTGAGCAGCCCCATCTTGTTAAAATCCAAGGGGGGTAAACTAACTTAAATATTGAAGACCAAAAGCTATGATTGAATGACCATGAAATTTAACAAGAGTATTGATGTTAATTGTAGCAAACATCCTGTTGAAGGCTTAAGATAATAACAGCTGATGAGTAGGCATGAATGGGTACAGATCTGTGTAAGAACACAGCTAATTAGTGTAATACAAACATGAAAATAAAAATATAAATCTCTACAGTTTTTAAAAATACACTCACAAATATTTATTTTGCAAAATCTGTAGCAATTTTACATCAAATTACTCATAAGCATGTTTTCATACTACAGTGCCTCTTGCTGCTATTTCCTCACTCTGCTCCTCATTCCATACCCGTAACAGAAAGACCATAAAAAGGAATTAAAATTCACAGCACACATTTGAGATACTGCATAATCTGAGTTGCAAACCCACAAGTGAGTCAGGAAAGACATCCCAAAACACTTGACAGCAAACTGCAAAAGCCTAACCTCCAGCCAACACAGATTTGTTAACACGGGTTTTTAAGCACGATGATACCACATGTGCATTACTAGCAGGTTAGAGACACTTAAATCCTTCTTGAAGTACCAAAGAGAAATGCCCTCAGGAAAAATAATTATTTAATCAGAGCAGGCTGCTTAGCTGTACATTTAAATCTGAAAAATCAGTGTCTTGCAGTAGATTTTTATAAACAAAGGGGAAGGGCACTCAGCAAACTGCCATGGAGAGAAATGCTCATGTTCAGCAGGAACTGAACAGAACAGGCCCTCTGCACTGTGCAGCACTGCTGTCTTCTCCTGGGAAGGAGCTGCTCTCACAGGTAATTTAAGGTCTAACATTTTCTGCTTAATCTAGAATGTCCTGTAATAACTTTCTAAACATGAATTACAACGAGGCTTTGTAATCTACCTGCTCACATACAAAGAAATCTTCTTCTAACCTTGCATACCACAAATATTCCTCAGTGTGACAGTGAAATCAGCAATATTTTCCCAGGATACATTTCAAATTGAAAAACTGTAAATCTTTTGTGGAGGAATAATCAAAGTATCAAACCCAAATCTGTAACCTTAAGGATTGTAACAAGCCCATGTGCTCTGTGGCTACAGCAGAGACTTTAATTCATAGCAAATGTTGAAAAGCAAATATTTTGTATTATCATGTTTAAAACCTGTCTCCAAAGAAATATGGTGAATAAATATGAACTGTATAAAATAAGTGTAGTTTCCCTTCAATTTAGTCTCAGATTCTCTGAAGTTATATATTACCAGGTAAAAGCTGCTTATTCTGGGGTTCAGTAGTAATAGTTCAATATGAAAGACAGCATCCTATAAAAAACAAGTCTCTGTGTCTTGGAGAAGATTATTTCTCTGTATTGTAGTGCTACATAGTGCTAAATCCCCTTCAGTGCTGCTAATACTGCAGAAAAAAATGTTTCACCTTCACACATCAAAGTGTGCCAGTTCAAGATATCAGGGGCTCTATATTCTCCAGAGGAGAAAGCAAATAAATAATAAAATTTAGAAATGAAATGGAAACATCTGAAAAAATTAACAGGGAAGAGTAATTTTTGTGAACAGACAGATGAACAAAAGAAAAGGATGAACAGTCTGCAGATATCTAAAACTATCTGCTAAGTATCTTCAGGAGCCTTTTATATTTTTACCAGCACTGGGAACATAATCAGAAAAAGTGTTCCATAAATATTTAGGCAAGTTAAGATCCAAGAGTGATGTCCACAACCTTCAGTATTTGCTCTTGATCCCCATTAGGCTGAGGATTTGTTTGCAGTGCACAGTTCGATCCGGTGCAGTGCTCTGCACACAGGAGGAGATGGATCACAGCAGTGACAGGACAGCTCAGTACTGACACCACTCAGGGGAGACCAGCTCATCAGTGGGCAGATTAATTCTGGAACATTTCTGAGGATGCAATTCACACCCACTCACGAGGGAGCAGATCCTGAGCTTGGTAAAACTCCAATTATATAAGCAGGGATGCATCAGTGGGATTTGTCTCTCGCTCAGCTTTGAGGCACACATTTTTTCCAGGCTTTGTGCTGCTCAGCAGCTCCTCAGAGCTCAGAAGTCTGACAGATCCCAGTTTGCTGCCTGACATCCACTTAGCAACACTGAACCAAACCAGCCAGTCCATAGCTCAGTGCTGGCTTACACCAGAGCTCTGAAATCAGCACCTCCTTTGCCTACCCAGGGTAAGATCACCTGTAGCCAGCCAGGCTTCTGCAGCAGGGTCCTGGACATTTATTTTGTAATGACAAAGACAGGTAATTGCAGATATTTTATAAAGATATTTATATTTCCCTTCCATTTCTGTGACGTGAGCTCCTTGGGGAATTCACTGCTGCAAGTCCAAATTGGTTCTCAGTCAGGGTCTACAAAATAATCTCTTGCTTGCACTTCACAAGCTTTATTGTCAATGCCATGGGTTTTGGATTATTCACAAAATCCTTTTGCAGTTATCATTTCTATTAATCTAGTTGTAGTGGCTGAAGGCCTTTCTGAAGCATACTGCTCCCAAGATGTCCTATTTTAAGCTTGGCAACCACATGTATTTGTCCAACACAATTACTTTTTCCCAGGATTTCCAAATTTCTCCTTTACAAAATATTTTTCATGCCCAGCCTAGGGTTTCAGAAGCAATACTTCTTTCTGTCCTATTTAAAAGTAATATTTGGTGATCCTCTAAGCAAGTGCTTTGATGTGTCTCTGGCTTTTATTTTGGCTGAAGGCCCAGACTCAGAATGAAGCCTTGCAGGCAATCTACCATAGCAAAGACCCCAGGAAAAGAGCAGAAGTGTTTAGTGGAAGTGGCAGCCCGAGCAGCTGCACACACAGCCCATTTAATGCTTCTGCAGAGGGCTCAGATGCTGCTCTCCCAGGGCACAGAGGAACAGGAGGCTGCTCTCACACCTCAGGGAGGGACACAGCCAAGGTTACCCACTGCAGGTAAGCTGTTACTGCCATTCCTGAAAACCTTCTGCTCTGGGATTGCGTTTGTGTTAATGTTGAATTTAAACAACAACAACGAATTTATCATATTTACAGCATTTTTAACAAATCCATGAAAGAGAGCAACACAGTACCAACAGGGGAAAAGAGGAACCACTTGAATACATCCAGGGAAATGGGCATATGGCTTGTCAAACAATCCAGCACTCAAAGGATCCAAGCATCAGGAAATGAAGACTCCAGCCACCAGCCAGCCACAGAATCATGAGTGTGCATAACCATGCAGAAATCTCTTAATTCTGAATGACACTTCTATCACAAAAAGCCCCATGTGTTTTTATAGCATCATGTACACTAGACAGCGGAGGGAGAATGGAACAGACAGCTATTAAAAGCGTCCTTGGAACCATCATAAATACCCATTTTCATTTTTGGCTTAAAATTTCTCTAGCTCCACTATCAAGAGGTGATTTATCATCTTTCATTTTTCACATTATCTGTAAATAGGTTATTCCCACTAGCGTTGCTGTAAGAAACATTTGTCACAGCTGTAAGAGGAGGGAGCCTGGCTAATTTCTGGATCCAGAAACCAAGATGAATAGCCTTTCTTCCCCTGCAAACAGCTCTGAACATCAGTCAAACCCTTTCTTCTAAAGTTAAATAGTATTTTCAAATCTTACTAGTACCTTCAACCTCATTTTTCTCTTCATATTCTGATACTTAGAATGATCTGTTACACTACATTTGTTACTAATTATGATGTAAGCTTGTAGAAAAGCAGCTTTTTTAAACGAGGATGGTAACATATGGATGTGGAAAAAATACTAGAAGAGAGAAGCCCATTGTTGGAATATCAAATAACTACCATTTCCTAATAATAAATGTTTGTCAACTACAAGATTAACTTCATTAACCCCCTCTTCTCCTTTCTAGCTGATTAACCTTCCAGTGTGCAGAGTTGTGTTCTGGCCTACCTAGACTACAAACTTGTTCTAAAAGAGCATCTTCCCCAAATGCCACTGGGTCCCTGCTCAGCTGAAGCCAGCTATTTGTATCACTCTGCATCACACAGTGAGGAAAAAGCACATGTAAGAAATGAACACTATATTAGGACATCAGGACATGACCTTACTACTGATAAGTCTTACTACAAGACTTATTAATGATAAGAACCCTGCTTAGCAGTGTTAAAAAAAAAAAAAAGCTGAGAAATACTCAGTGATTTGATAATCTACTGAGTGTCAAACCTTCATTCAACACTGAAAAACTGGATGGAGGGAAGTGATTAAAATGATCCTTTTCAAGGCTCAACCTACTGCTTATTGGTCACGACCATACTGCAGAACTTCATTTGTGACATCAGTAGAACAGAAATTATAATGCTACTTTAATAACCTGAAAGAACTTTGCCACTAAAAGACTGAATCATTTCTTTAATATTAAACAGTACATTTACTCTGCAAATGATGGACCAGTATTTCATTGGAATGCACAGTTTTTAACCAGCCAAGACTTTTCCTTATTAAAAAAGAACAAAAATCACTGTGAGCTGAATCCCAGAGTCCTTTCCCCTACAAAGCTCTCTTTGAGGTCAATAGAAAATTTGGCTATTAAAGAATGTTGAACTCTGACCCCTGGAATAACACAACACAAACCATATTCAGTCTTGAAAATAACCACCCATCCTAGGTCTGGGAAGATTTCTAAACAGGAGAAACAGGACATCCTTTTTCTAATATTCTTTACTAAAATTCTCAATACCAGAAAGATTACAACTTAGTCTGGCAAATCATTTGAGCCTCCCCATTCACTGACCTTTATTGTTTACTGCACACTTATTTCTTCTTTTAGGATATACAAGACATAACAAAGATCATGAATTAAATCACTTGAGAGTGAAGCAGCATTCATCATTAGGCACATCAAGCACAATAAGCAGGAATATCATCAATAAGCTTACTGGGCTGTGCCAAACTGCAGCAGCTGTGGGTGATGATGGACAAAGAGAGAATGTAAACCAAACACCTTCCTTTTATTATGTGAGATATTTTAGGTGAGCAATATCTAAAACCAGAGTGACAAAAGCTCAAAGGAAAAAACTGATATAGCTGTAATATTCTGACAGAGAAGATCTAGTGGTCACTAGTCGCAGAAATTTCATTTTACCAATACCACGTTCAAAAATATTACTTTTAAAACTCATATATTGCTTTCCAACTATTTTTGTCTACCAATTTTCTCTATCTATTAAAATAGAAGACTCAAAGTCTTGCATAGCTACAACTCTACTTGACCACACCAATCATTGTGTTTAGGTCATTGTTTGGAAACATTAAACTTCAGATCAAACAGCCACTCTATTTCACATTCAACTTGTCTTTGGTCTTTTTTTTTCTTTTCCCAAATAGATTTTCATTTTAAGTCTGTCCTTCACTTTGATAGTTTTGAAAAACTTTCCCATGGTCTCAGACTACTTTCATTTTGCTCAAAATAATAACCTTTACTTAACATGATATGATAGAGCAATTTAACAACTCACTCTCTTCTAGCAGCTAGTTATAGGTGATTAATCTTAGTCCTATTAGGTCTGAAGAGTCCCTGAGCTCATCAGTCAATCCTTTCTAGACACCTAACCAGGGGAATACATGAAATAAATACCTGAAACAAGATAAAAATGGACCAGAATATTTTATGCTTCAGTCAGATCTGAGTTGTTCTCTTTCAGTTTAGCCAAAGATCGAGCACAGAAAATACCAGAACAGTCTCCAGTGCCAGCTGGAGATCTGGTGTAACCCAGCAGAGCAGCACTGCAGGGGTGGAGGGAAAAGCCACTCATGTTACAGTAAAATAACACCCAGATCCTGCCCATGTGCTTTGTTCCATCAGTCTCCAGCCCTGGAGCTAGGGTTTCACTGAGACCCCCACTGCCTTCCCAGAGGGAGATGGGCTTTATCATCCTTTCACACCTCAGCATGAAGGTATGATTATACATCACAGATGTAAAAATTCCCACACTCATTCAGCTAGGATGGCTCATCAAGGGTGAAATAGGTCATTGCCTCCTCCTTCCTCTCTTAAATGCACCCAAGAATCACAGCCCTCACATCAGAGTTTCCCCTAGACAATTCCAGAGACTCCAGCTTGGTGCTGCTGCCTGAGGAGGGGAATGCACCCTGAGAGCCTTTCCTGATTGCCTTCCCTGGCCCTGGCAGAGTCAGACCCAGGGCACTAAGGGCACTCCAGGGCTGCCAGCCCTGCCTAGAGGGGACACCTGGGGCAGAGCTCCTGCTGGTGTCCCAGGCAGGACCTCACAAACACAGGGAACACTTCACCACAAGCACTGACAAGGATTCAAAAGCAAGTTGGGTTTTTTTCCAGGTGTATGACTATTACTTTCTTCCTACCCAGTGGCCATTTGAGACCTTGAGAAAAATACTCTGAAAAAATTAAACTTTAAACTATACACTTAAATGTCAGCTTAACCATTTGCATTGATTGCAATTCATTAGGTAAACTAGGAGTAACTCAAGGGGTAAATTACTGCATGAAAAATAAAAGGAAGACACTACTGATATCACTTGACTTGTGCTGACTAAGCAATGAGTTATGATGCTTTGAGGAATGACAATTAAATGAGAATAGTGAGAATAACATTGCTTCTGGAACAAAACAATATGTAAATTTAGATACATTCTACTTTTTACTGCCTCTCTCAGCATTTTGATCTGATATTTGCAAGACACTGAAGATGAAAGGTGATTTTTTGGGGGAAATCCAAAAAATGTAGACCTGTATTTTAAATTGAATGACCTGTGATAACAGGGGCATACGTATATGAAATTAAGCTACCTCGAGACCCCAGTTCCTTCCCAAGAGAGCAGGAAAACCCTCAGAAAAGTATAGTGTGCACATTTTTCAATTAGTTTTAAACCAGGATAGAATTTAAGAAACTGCCTAAGTTATTTCCTTAAACAAGGCCACCCTTAAGTCAGAATGTAGGGTCTGCTCTGGAGTTTGTGTGGCTCTGTCCTGAATGCAGCCCTGAACTCCTGCCTGTGCAGGTGTGTCCCTTTCCACTGTCTGACAGTGAAATTCTTGTTTTAGCAACCTGCATGCTTGCACCAGGCTGTAGAATGGAAAGACTCCCAATTTCATCCTCAACAGGGAGGAGATTTGCTTTCCTTGGAAAAAACTTTTGACTATATAGAACCATCCTGAGGTCTGACATCAGCTGAAAGGTTTAAAGGCAAGATTGAAGTTGAACAGGAGGTGTGTAGCCCAGTTTTATCTTTTCAGTAATAAAATTTTAACTACTGTGCTATACAATCATCAAACTGGCTTCCTTATTGCCAGCCAGTATGGGCACTAACAGCAGAGAGAGAGCAAGGCATTCAATAGGAATTGCACACATAAGATAATAAACAAATGGACTCTTCCTTTCTCTGCTTTTCCTCTTTCCTCTCCCCATCCTGCACTCCAAGCTTCACTTTTCCACGAGGACACTCCCCAGACACAAGTTTGGAGATGCCAGTGGCACACACATGGTTCCACATGCCAGCTGGGGTGTGCTGGAGCTGGAGGATGGTGCTGGTGGCCCGTGGGTGCCAAGCCCTCCAGTCCTGCCCCAGGGATCAGGATTCCTGTCCTGGCAGGACAGAGCTGCCTTTGGATCCTTCAGGCACCCCTGGGGTACCAGAACCAGCAGTGGAGAATACCAAGGGCTTCAAACACCCTCAGCAGCAAGTGCCCAGTCACTTCTTTATGTTTTTTAAAATAAATGCAACTCTTATTGTAGAATATTAAATACAAAGAGTTGAAAACTCGTGCTACTCATATTAGGCAAAAACATTAGCTCAGCTGACCCGAGTATAAATAAGTCTTTCAAATATTTTTTATGGTGCAGAATGCACTGCACTGCCATGCTAATTTATGCATTTATTGACTCTTATTTTAAATGTTGAGCCATAACACTGCAGCTCTATGCTTGCCATAATTTCCTACTCCTACTTCAGCCACTTCTATAAACAATTTTATTGACCATATCAGCAAGAAATAATCTCCATTCTAATACCCACTTCTACATTTAAGAGTAGTTATCTTATATCTCAGTTCCTACTAATTCTGCTCCCTGTGCAGTATCTCAGCCCTCCTGTACCCCACCAGGCAAGGGAGGCTGCAGGACCCAAGGGACCCTGTACAGAACTGCCACAGCACCAGGACTGACTGCAGAGCAAAGGCAGCTGCAGGATTCTCTGGGCTGTTCTGAGGGTGGCACTGGTGCTGTGCTTGGGAGGGGCTGTACCAGGTCCAACAAACTCCTGAGAGCTTGGGGAGGGTGTCTGCTATGGGCAACCTGCATCTCACAAATATTCAGAGGCCATTGAGCACCACATCAAACAATGGTCATCCTCCTGCCCCTAAAAAGAGAGATTATGAACCTTCCAGCTATACTCAACAGAAGCCAGCTCAGCAAACAGGGTGTGCTTCAGACATTGCTATATTTATATTAACTGGAATTAAATGTTACATTTATGAAAATACAATGTAACCTCACAGCCAGAGAAACCATTTCTGTGCTGCACATGGCCTGTTAGACTTTGGTCTTCATAATTTTTGCTTACATATTGAATTAAAGAAAAATAAATTCTATTGAAGTCAAAGATTTTATATGGATTAGTTCAAAGAACTAAACTTACTCCAAATTCAAGAATGGGGGAACTTAAACAAGTGCATTCAACATGCAGAAGTTTTAAATGCTGTCAAGAATGATTTAGGTGCTCAGGTACCTGATTTCAGAAACCTATTTGTCTCCTGACACCTAAGCAAGCTAAGCTGCTTTTGGAAATAGAACTGTGTCAACCTGACAGTTTTGACAACGCTACTCTCTGACTTCCTCCAGCATCTCATTCCTCCTTGTCCTTTCAGAAACTTCACATTAAAATCCAAAGAGAACAGAGACTTCAGCAACTGATAATATATTCACAAAATGGTACAACAGTGTATGAGACCAACTAACTACCCCAGAATTGTCAGGCAAGTAGCCCATAAATCATGCAGACAACTGGCTGCAGCTGTTCAACAGACATGAAAAGGAATTCATTGCTTGAAGAATAGTTAGCAGAGTCTTACAGGACTGTTAAGAGTAAAGGCATTACTTTTCCTGACAGATTCTGTTTCGTGATTATTTTAGAATAAAAGTTAAATTATTTTAGACTGAAATAATTAATCTCAGTTCTTACCAAAATATTCGGAGGATGAAAAGGTTTGTTAGCAGGATCATAGACACATCTCCTGAAAATTCCTGCCACCTTCAGCAACCAAACACTCGCAGAACACAGAGAGTTGCTCAAAAAGAAGCTCCTCATTCTATTCACTGCTGAATATTATTTGTAAGTCACTTCTGAAGTAGCTTCCTCTTGTAAATTTACACCACATAAAGTTCTCACATATGGGATACTCTTTGCTTCCTAGAGACAACAGGTCAAACTTTAAAATTCCACCTTTTCTGGGTAGTTCCTGGAAACTTTCTCAGCCAAAAGCACCAAAAATTCCAAATAATATGAGCTGAAATGAGATTCATGGTCATGAGAAGGGTGCACAGGAAAGCCTGGTGGTCCCTGCCACTGTACATCATTCTTCTGAGGACAGAGAAGGAAGGCAATGCACATCTGAAATCCAAACAGGCATCAGGAAACATCCTTTTGCTGGCAACCCAGTAAATGAGCTTTCACTTCTCACATTTCATTGAAATATTAAGATCTAATCAAGTTTACTCCCCAATAACTTAGTGAAAGAAACATTGTTGTTGTTGTCAGTTATAAGACTTGGTTGTTTTTCCCCCCCAATAGATTCCTGCATTATCATCTACCATATAAAAAAACTCAGTGATAAAAATATAATAAATTAACTGCTGTCAGGATCCAGTTTTAGTGGAGAAAGCAAGGCAGGATAGGTATAATTAAACAAAAAAGCACATTATAGTAGAATGGACTGCATTTGGTGACCTCTAGCTTCTCTATAACAAAACCCAATAAGGTACTACATGAGTTAATTAAAAGTACACTGTCCAGAGTGAACAAAACCCAAGAACAATGCTACAGGCTATTAAATGAAATGATGATTCTGAATTGTAATTGCTTTATAGACCACTGAATTCCTTCTGTGAAGAGAAAAGATTTACTAATGATATCAAACATCTCCTGTGATAAAAGTTTAATTATTAAAAGGTTTTATCTCTGAAGGCAGAGTCTGTTTCTGTGTTTATGTTGCTTCTATTTTTTTCCCTAATTTATTAAGAACAGCCATCATCAGCCCTACCCTCACTTTAACCCCCTTGAAATATTTTATGCACTCTTAACCACCTTAATGTGATGTAGTTCTCTGTGGTCTCAATTCTAGAAAGCAGGTAACTATATCTTAAGTGCCACAGGGACAAATCCTCAGCTGATATATATCACATTTATGGAGCTTCAGCATCCACCTCAGTGGGACTTAAATGCTTTCTCAGTACACTGCTGAACCAGGTTATTAAAAAGAAATTACAAAAAAACACCCTATTCCTGAAACTGTTATGGAGTATTGACAACACAGAAATTAATACTTGTATGTGGAATTTCATTATCATGATTCTTATGCAATATGAACATTCTGTAGTGTATGTAAGTGTTACTGTGCAGCAACAAAATTTTTCAGCCCAAGGTAATGCAGAGCTTCCTAAAAGATCATTAAAGGTCCTTGTGGTTAGGCAGTCATTTAGTTGGTGATCTCATTTTGTAGCCAAAGCCATTAGGACAATATAAAACTGGTTTCAGGAAAGCACATTAGTTAATTATAAAGCAATCTAAAGCAAACCAGAAGGAGAATATTTGATTTATTCTGAATGTTTATAGATGTTATAATACTGTGGTTCTATACTGTGGTATCTTGTCCAGAGGAAATGACAATATTTTATAGGAATAGTCTATGAGGTTTAGACTTCTCGCTTTCCTTTTAAGCAATTTTCTAATAATTCACTTCCAGCTTCTCCTGTCAAGAACTGGTCCAAGTTTTATGCCTGATTTTGCACATGTCGATACCAACAACCTTCATTAGGTGCAATATGAAGGTCACAACAATTTGTGAACAAGAAATTATAGTTTGATAGCAGCTTTCACCAGCTGGTCTGCACGAGCTGCTCCCATGAGCTCAGGGTGCAAAGCCCAGTTCAAACCTTTCTTAAAAACACACCAACATGACAGCCCCCCCAAAACTGCCTGCACAGTTTCTTTCTGCTGTTTATGCATCGTTTGCTTTTCCTGCATTCTCACCACACCTTTTAGACAGCATTAGCCCTCCTTCTGTGTTTTCCAGCTGCTTGTAAAAGTGGGGCTCAACCTGTTTGCAATCAGTGTAAATGTTAAATAAATCATAAATGTGTTCATAATGCAGCACAGCCTGGATCTGTCTCATTCACAACACCTACATAATGATCTTTTCAGAAGAAAATCTCTTTAGGTTTTGCATTTAAATAGAACCAACCACAGTGGGGTCCTGGGATAAAATTGGGGCTCCTGTGCTCAGGCTTAAAAATGGATAATCAGTTCCTTTGGCTTCTGTCACTGTTCTGGGGCTGCTCCTGGGATCCTGCTGTAATGTGCACAGATACCAGCTCCAGTGACACACAATTGCTGACTGCATCTTAAGCTGTTCAATCTCCCCAGACTGCAATATCTATTTATTTCTTGTTGCTGCATTTCCTGTGCAACTTGAGGCCTTCCCTTATTCACAGGCATTCATTATACTCATCAGAAAGTTTATTCCTATCTCAGACAAGACCAAGCATATCTAAAGAGATATCCTAGGCTCCACAGTAGATTCATTACAAGTCAGGTTTGACATATTCATTCCTGGTGCTTTTTGTGTCGCTAATGGATAGCTTATAGCTTCTTTCTCTAATGTTAAGATCTGCAGGCAAACAAATTTCTGCCTGAGGCACTCAAGTAAACTAGAAGGAGCTCCAGAATGCCCCCAGTCTGCAACTGCCACAAAATGTTTCATAACATCTCTCTCAAGGTGTTTTCCGTAGCAAGAATTATAAATTCTTCCTTGGCTTTATCCACCACTTCCCAAAAATAAGTGTCCCAGATCCAGGATATATTATGCAGATTCTCTCAAAGACATCCAAGGTCAAGAATTTTGGATGGTTGATTTGGGCTTTTCTGTTTTTAGGTTTTTGGGGGGCTTTGATTTTCTTGTTACTGTTTGGGGGTTGGGGGTGTTGGGTTTTTTTTGTTTCAGTTTTTTTTTTTTGTGGTAGTGGTGTTTTGCTAGGGGTTTTTTAATGATTTAAATTCTATTAAAAATTGGGGAATGTGGGAAACTTGAGGCTCTGAATTAAACCAAGTGATTGTGACTGTAGATGCTCCTATTGCTTGAGGCTCCCAATAACACAGCTCTATACCCACTGTTGCCTACTGCAGCAATCTCTGTGATTTTAGTGTAAAGGAAACAATCTAAACCTATTTAGGTGTGTGCTTGGTGATCCTGCTTTCATCACAGGAAGGTAATTTTCCCAAATTAATTCTAGCAGAGAATATTCCTCCAGCTCGTTACTATAGCAATGGCTGCAGAAGAGCTGATATTCCTCCCAGGATCTCTGCTGATCCTCCCATGGCAGGGCCTGGCTCCCATCTCAGCTTCTTCATGGGGAGGTCTCTGCTCCAAGCAGCCCAAAATTCCTGAGCAGGGACATTTTTCCACCCTCCCTCCCTTTCTGCATTCCCCACAGGGCTGGAAACAATCCTTTGGGACAGAGGTCTGAGGCAAGGGGAACTTGCTTTATCCTGCTCCATCCCACAAAACAATTCTTGCAGCTTGCAAGGAAACTTGCAATTAGCAGCTACCTTAGGAAACTAATTTTCCTATGAATACCTTAGGAAACTGATTTTTCTTCCCTTTTTGTCCTGCTCATATGGGCATGCTTGGCTTTTATTTAGACAGAAACCAAAGCAACGTCACAGGGAAGGTGAGCAATGGAAAAAAAACATGCTGAATGAGAGGCAGTGTGCACTACAGCTGTAAGGAAAGAGGGAGGTAGGAAGAGGAACTAAGGGGAAAGTTTTCTCCTCATTTATCAGATCAGAACCTATATATCAAAATGAAGTCTTTTCATGCAAATTACTTTTAAATACATTTTGGACCCCTGTAAGCCAGTATTGTCATTTTTTGCCTCAATATTTTTATGCTGTGGATGAACGCATGTACTTCATGTCACTAGATCTGTAAAGAGGAAATGCACTCCTCGATCTCAGAGAGTAGAAAAGGTGCAAAATGTGAAGCCAGTACTTTGCAGCCCTGGAATAGCTTGGAATAGCCACTGGACAGTATCTTTTTAAACCTATCAATTTTTTATACCTGATCTGCTATGAACATGTATTTGTACCACTGCATAATGAAGATTATGACTTCTTCTGAGGCTTTCCATAGTCCTTATAACTTTTTCAGTTTAGTCTTTTCAATCAAGTTGCAGAAAATGGTGGCAACAAATCTAAGTTCCACACTCCTCTTGTCTCAGGAAGAGTTCCTGATTTTATGCTGTAACCAGTTTGGGCTCAGAATTAGCTTTCCTGGCCACTCTGTACTTGCATGAGCAACATGTACCAGCACTTCCCCTACTTTTGCAGTCACTTTCCACAGCAGAGAACGTTCACACTTCTCCCCAGGTCCTCAAAGCTTGTTTGAGCTGGATTTCCTTCCTCTAGAGTTTCTAGGAGGTGCAAATACATTATTATGTGGAGCCATTGGCTGACATTGATCAGCCCTGATTTAGCAGGTCTGAAGCAAACTTGGCACAATTTAGTAACTCTGCAAGGGGAAAAAGGTCACAATTTCAATTATAATCTTCATTATTTACTACAATTAAGTGAATTTGTTAACACCAAAGCTCCAGTTGTTTAACATAACTAATTAAGCAAGTAACAAACTGTTCCATCCATTAGCATTGCATTGCTTCTGGAGTTTTAAATTTTTGTTAACTGTTTCTGTAGGAGGCTGTTAGCAATTAAAAGCAAAGCAGGAGAACTAAAGTCTGGCACCATCTGAACCATCTGTCATAGGTGAAAACTCAGTACAGGATGTGAACATCTAGCCCAAGCCAAGGCAGTATATTTCTTTTCCACAAACAACAAAACAAATTAATCATGATAGGATGACAAAACATAAATAGTTGCTTTGACATGGTCACTATGTTCTTCTAAGAGACAGGAAGGAGAGCAAAACATTTTGTACAGAGGAGGTAAAATGCAATCCCTGCTGTCCTCTCCTGTTCTTGTGGCATGTGAATAACTTGGTTCATAGCCCCAAAAGATATCTAACTCCCTATGAGTTCAAATAGACATATAGTGTTGCATAAAGGAGAAAAGAGCCCTTTCTGTTTTGATACTATGGGTTAATTAGAATACAATAAATATAAATATCAATTAAATACCCTCAAGCTGAATTACTGTAAGGCCCAGAGAAACTGATTCCTGCTGAAACCAGGCATGGAGAGCAAGCCCTGTCCTCCTGCCCAGTGTGACCTGAGGGACACAAGGGACAGAGCTGTCCCCAGGTGTGGCAGGCAGAGCTGAGAGCAGAGCAGGAGCTGGGGCAGCTGCTGCTGGTGGCAGAGCTCCAGCAGGGCAGGGCAGGGCAGGGCAGGGCAGGGCAGGGCAGCTGAGCCCCCCAGCTGCTGTCCCTGGGCAGGAGACAGAGCTGCTGCCAGCAGTGGGAGCAAGCATCTCCTGGGAATACCCTGGGAATGCCTGTGCAGGCTCAGACACACTGAGCTCTGCAGGGCAGGCACCCTCTGCCTCTCCTTGGGATGAGGGCTCTCCTTTTTCACTGCATTGTTAGGGCCCTGCTGCAGTAAAGCAGGGTAAGCACACAAACATCATCCTTTCAGGACTGGAAAACTGCAGAGCAAAACAGATGACTCAACTGCAGAGTGACAGGCAGGCAAAGACTAGCTCCCAGCAAAGCAGGGCATTGCTCTACACAGCACATTCTGCTCCCCAAATACAGCAGACACTGACAGGCATCCTTCAGGACTGCACCTCGCTGCCTGTCAGGTTTAGCACATTTTTTGTTATATGGTTGTTTTAAAAACCAACCAGCCAGCCAACCAACAAACCCAATATCAAACTTCCCCCCAAGTATGAAAAAAGCATTAAAAAGCCCCATAAACTCCTAGGCAAAAAGTGACTCCTGTTCAGAATATCTTCTTGTAGCTGTTTGTTTCCCAGGCACTTTAGTTCATTTTATACAGCCACACTAAGTATTCAAACTCTACAAAAGCTATTACAGTCCATCAAGACAGTGCAGCAGAAATTCTATACCTAAATACCACAAAACACAATCACAACAATGAGAAATTTGATGGTTTTTGAATCAAAACCTGATGATGCTTGAGATAAGCACCTTTCCTATCCCTTCTTACACCTTTTACTCTTTGGCTCAGAATTTCATTTGAGTTTCTGCAGTCTCTGGTTTGGCAAGTGATTTGATGATAAAACTGCTGACACACAAAGGAAACTAACTGCATTCACAACATCTTCATCTTCTTGTACATAGGCAGATACACATTTATGCTGCAAACCCACCACCTCAGTTCTGCCTTAGACCTTGCCTGTAACAAATGGTTGAACTAAATAAGGAGATCAAGAAAGTTAGAAACAAATAATTCAAATGAGAAAAATCATTAAGTCCTAATTACACCAAGGTCTTGCAGAGTACATGTTGGAGCTGGTAGTTTTTCACTAATATGGCAATAAATGGTCCACATACCACAGCTATGCCTTTCCCACTAATTAATTGTAATTCTAGACACTGCCTACAAAATATGTTTCCCCTAAGTACCATTTGGTTCTCCAAATGGAGCCATAGCTCTATTGTACTAAAATTGGGAATCTTAGGGTATTGTAAGCACTCAAAGTGCTGAGGGATAAGTACCCAACACATTATATCTGTGAAGATGACTCCCCTTCCTACCTTCTCCTGACCTACAAATACATATTCTGACACTCCCTCTTGTCTTTCCCAGATTTTTTAGAGGCTCCTCCTTCCTTGAAAGTCACTACCTTAATCTCTCCCATTTCTACCAGCTCATGGCTGAAAATTTTGGACAGACATTTCCTCTGCTCCTGGCAGAAGAGAAGGGCACAGCTGAAACAACACCAAAAATAGCTGAAAGAACACCAAAGCCTGCAGGAGTGATTGCATAGCCCATTTTGTCCTTATATA